>JAHLJT010005437.1:80752917-80795147 GCA_031308135.1 Acheta domesticus | reverse complement strand
AATAACCTGTATTATTGGAATAACCTAATGGAATTAACCTAAGCTGATTACAAAAAGTTATGAACTAAGAGATATCTTTCTAGCGTACGTTACAGAGCTTACTTTAAAACGTACTTTGCTTCTTACGGAAACATGCGTATTCGCTATTGTAAGCGAAGGTTACTTAAGCACAGGCGTAAATTAAATCGAATTCTAAAGATATTTTTTCTAACGGAACCAGTAGTTTTTTTTGGTGTTAATGCGTATCTAAGCCTGTAAATATTTTTTTCTCAACCTAAAATAAACTTCTTGTTTATAATCCACCGCTGGTGTTTGTGTATGTTCTATAGTGTTTGTATAACTTTATTTTCAGTGATTAAATGGTTTCTGACTTAATTATTTACACAATTACTTGTTGATATTCGTTACTTGTTTTATTCCTTTTTTTCTTGTCTTCTAACGGAAGTCGAGGTAGTCGTTGCTTTTTGTTTGGATGTCATTCTTAATCTACGTTCAGGAATGATGATGGTAGCTACATTCTCATAGCAAGGTGTATCTTTAAGTAATTACAGCAAATTGGACATTTTAGTTAAATTTTCTTTTGTATTTCTTTGTTTTTCGACAATCTAGGAGCTTTAAATTTCAATTAACAACATGTGTGTATTTGCCAAAAAAGCTCATCTTTGTTTTTAGACGACTTAACACAACAAACCATCCCAACATATCCTAACACTTTTTTATCCCTTGAGTTTCTCACTTTCCGTTATTCTTTCACACTTGTTCTTTCTTTCCCTTCCGTCTGGGAATTGTACTTACTCGGAATATTGATCATCAAAACATGCTACAATTTGAGTCCTCCAAGCGTGGTACTTTCCTCCAGTACTATCAATTACGTCAAGGGTGATAGGAAGGGAAACGGATTTTTTTCGTAAATACATATTTTTACAGGAACAAGATACCTGCAGTCAATAATATACTAAATGTTATTAGACATTCTAAATGAATTGCAACCATTCATTTTTATTTTTGCATATTTTTACATATTTAGCTTTAATTACATATTTTACTGAAAGCGGGAAGTCCTATAGGCTCGAGTCTCAACGGTGGCAGGATTTTCGACACTAAGGTATAGTAGCAGGTCGAATTCAGGCCCGCGGTCTGTGGGAGAAATCCTGGCCGGCCGGCTGCCCGGATCGGTAGTTTCTTTGCGTGGTTAACTCCATTACGACCAGGCGAGAGCCGGCACCAGTACCCTAACAAACTGGGCCCACGGACCGCTACGCGATCATTTTCCTTTCCTCTTCCTTGTCCTATCCTCTCCTCTTACACACAACACACACGCACGAACACTTACTTACATCTACATAGCAACACCAACGGGAAGTCAGTTTGACAACGTAGAGCTGGTCCCGGCTAGGACCTCGCTGGTGAATGGGAAAAAACCGGGAAGCCGATGCCCACCTAGGTCGACGCGCGATCTCATAATTCAGCGGCGGAAGAACCCTGCCAACTCCGTGATGAAACATAACACTGACGGAATTAATGCAAATAGCAGTTGTCGTGCCGGAAAACGCAAAAATAATCAATCGATCAATGGAACCTACAACCTTCTAAATACAAAGTTGGGCGAACTTTGCAAACCTTATATACGAATCTTACCTACAGTTGAGAGCGAACTCACCATTGAGTCGAAAAACATCTGAAGAATTTGCCTATGTAGTGCTGCTGCGAACACGCCACGCCATGGAATAAACTGCCCTGATGAATGCGCATTGCTATTCTGTTAGTGGAACTAATATATGGGCAGCTGTGTACCCTAAATTGTACAGAATTTACTACTCTCTCCGTGGGTGATTCATAGCGTATTCTTGACCGCCTTGAAGTCCCTTTGCGTGACTTCCGAGAATTATCTTCAGTGCCAGCGACTGTCAATTAAACGACATGGGCTGGTGTGTCGAGACTTGCAAGGTGAACCAGTGGTAAAGCAAAGTCCGATGAAGATATACGTTTCATTTTTTTTTCTCAGCGTAAAAAGAATTCGATTCATTTTCCTCGATTTTTTTTTGCAGGTTCGAGATTCCTCAAGAACATGCTAGGTTGTAATGCAAAACAACTTTTTCGGATGCTGTAGCTTGCTTCATTCAGTCAGGTGGAGAATAGAGAGAAGAGGTATGCGGTGGACAAAGATGTGTGAACTCTGAGGAGAAATAAGCTTTTGTGTGCGCACGTAGGAAAGAGCTGACAGTAGTTGATTGATTGATTGATTAGTGATTCCGGGCGCGATAACTGCTAAGGGTCATTAGTCCCGTAGTGTAATGCATGTTGTATCGCGGGAGGTGGCGGCCGATGAGTGAGATCCAGATCCGAATCTACCCGTCGGCTTGTGGGAATTTTCCCCCAACCAGGTATCTCTTATTCGGAATGGGATTCGGATGGTTCGCGATTCGAATGGTAGGCGCGTGGTTCGAATGGTAGGCGTATTCGTCAGGTCAGCTATCCGGATTGTTGTAGCCAAGATTGCGGGTTCAAACCCGATCGAAGCCGTGGATTTTTAAGGGCGAAAAAAATCCTTCGTACGCCTTCCTTCGGAGGTGAAGTAAAGCCGGCTGTCCCATGTAGTAAATTTACTGCATGTAAAAAAAAAAACTAAATAAAAAAATAAAAAAAAGACCTAAATGAAGCCACTGAGCTAAATTCAAATCGCCTGTTTCGGACGCCCGAGATAATACCTTCTTTCTCCGCTAGTGTGAAAGGAGAGTAGTGAAATTTGCGTGGTCAGACGGAAGAGCAGGGCCTGATGGCCCGGAGTCTCGCCTACGTAAAATAGGCATTAACTAACTAAAATCTTGTCAGCGGGGCAATATCATGGCCTGGAGAAGCTATAAGCTCCCGACTGGTCTCCCAACAAGTCTGGTAGTGTAGTGCATGTAAGTGTATGTGTGTGTGTAGGTAAGGGAATGGGGATAGGACAAAGAAGTAGAAAGAAAGATCACCGCGCGGGCCGGTGGGGCCTTTTTGGTTTAGGGTATTACTCCGGGATTTGCCTGGTGTTGATCTGATCAATTTACGGAAAACTATCGAATCCTGTGCAGTCGGCCGTTGGGAATTTCTCCTCCAGCAGCAGCGTAAATTCGACCTACCTATGAAGCTCGTGTCGAAAATTCTGACACTGATCTGGATTCGAACACTAGGACCTTCCGGCGAGAGGCACTGCAAGCTAACAGTAGGGTTTTGTACATGTCACAAACAGTTTGTTGAGTATTCCGCTCTGAAAACATTTTCCTACTTAATACGAAAGCAGTGAATCTTAAAAGAATCTCTGTTCATTGAGTTTAAAGAGATTCTTTCTGAATGTTAATAGTCTTCCCCAACATTAGCTTATAATATTTGTAACAAGTATCTTTCGTCTAATTGGCGAAACCCCATTACGCTTGTTCTGAAACTTAAATATTCTCGACAAATGATAATACGTCGAGATTATTCTACGACGGATGTGATAGTTTGTTTTTCTCGCGTAAGAGAGAACGTAAGTTTGACCCCCAAACAATTTTCACAGATATTTTCCGGGAGTTGTTTCAATAAAAGTATCAATAAAGAGTAAAAATACATTTCAACATCAGCATTTCATTTAGAGGTAAGCAAGAGAACGATTGCACTAAAAAATCCATCATAAAAGATGCATTTGCATCTGAATAAAGAAATCAGTAAAAAAGGTAATTAATAGTACTACAAAGAATGGCACGATCTTTTTCGTACTAGTTTCCCTGCTCTCTTGTTGCTTTTCGGCCCCAACCAATCGTCCGATCTGCCCAAAGTTTGTTTGTTTTTTTTCCACATTTTCTCAATTTCGGTCTTCAAATTGTAGAATTGTTTTGTAACTTTAAAAATACAAGAAGAGTAAAAGAAGGTCCCACACACATTTTTTTCATTGAAAATTGAGAGCCATTATAGCCGTTATAAATTGAGAAAATATCGGTTGAGCGTTTCATAACATGCGCGCGAATTTTCGAGAAACTTCCCAAGAAATTATTCGAAGCACCTATGCTCACAAATCTAGTACTGTGAAAAGGTAGATTGTTAAAATAAATATGAACGACGTGTAGGTCCATCAATATAGTATTTAGTACTATCTGTGCCAAAAGAAAAAACATTAAGCCGTACTGAGAATATCTTTTTATTGCCCTTATTTCCATCAATATTACGTCAAAATTTGTGTATTTTCAATGTACATGACAAGTTAAAAAGTAATTGTAGAGGTAAATTTTATACTAAAAATATCTGTATTTTCTCTATTGTCTGTATTACTGTTGTTTCACAAAGGGAGAATAATTGAAACTACAGCAATTCAGAGTTCACGTTGGAAATTCCACTAATGCCAACTTTATATATAAATTTCATTAAATTCTTAAAGGAAAATTTAAAGAAAAAAATTTGGAGCAATATTTGAGAAATATCCAGGAAGCTTCATGAAAAGAACCCCAAAATTCAAATAATCCTTTTCAAATTCTATGAAGAATTTACCGCTGGTGTTGGTCACATGGACGGACGTTTCGAAAAAAAACAGTTTTTAGGTATTAGAGGATCTCAAAACGTGTATTTCCGTTAAAATCGATTTTCCGCAGCTGTATTTTATTACTCAGTATATACGTACATACACGAGAAAGTAAAAATATATCTTATGATATGCTTCCTTGCAATCGAAAAGAAAAATACATCGTTTTGTTTGATAGTATACGTAGTCAGAGATATTGAAAAAAATATTGTATTGGAGAACTTCTCTGGTTCTGTTTAATATACATTATTTTCTAATTTATCTGCTTTTAATCCATATCCAGAATTACGAAAAGTATGTTAAACAATCCCAATAACATTCTACAACTGTAGTGAATCGCTCTTATTTTATTAGATATTTCTTGAATAAACTTGTTTTATAAAGAATAATTACGAAAATCATCACCAGGAATGTTTTAACATTCGTCGCGAATATTTCGCGATAGTTTCAGTTTTATACCAACCGTGGTTACGTCAGCAAACGGAATGGCATTCACGTAACATCCTTATGGAACGCAAGTAAATGAGTCTGGCCAGCTAATTGCATCATTATACGGAGATGGAAAAAGTTACCCACATAGATGAAGTAGTAGTCCCGAAGCCTTAGTCCTGGATTGAATGATGAAGCGATTTCTCTGGACAACTACACGCTGGAAGTTTTTGCAGGCCACGTTCATCTGTACCGCGCGTATAAGATTGTTGAATGTGCCTTTCTCTCGTAATGAACATTTATCACGCTCGCTTACCACTGTCCTGGTAATTAGTGAGTTGACAGCGAAGTCGATGTTTTTGTAAAATCATAATTGTATTTAACATAGATTTTTCGAAGGCGATGTTTTTTAACAATCGATGTTTTAAGTTCGATATTTTTACGTGGTTGATATTTTATTTTTATGTGAAACAAGTACAATCGTAATAAAAATCTTGTAATAATTTGAGATATACATAGATTAGACTATCTTCAGACCAAGTAAGCAAGGGTGAAAAGTAATTTAAAATCGAGCTTCCGTCAATAAAGTTCGGTCTATGTCACTTTTGAATTATGGAATACGAGAGTAATAACTTTTGTAAATTGACATGATAATTTTTCAATTTTGTTTTGTCAGTTAAATATTAATTACTAAACGTAACCACCGTCAAATCACCTTCACCCTGAATAAAAATTATCACTAAACGTTATAGTTTAGGTATTAAAAAATCGATGTTGAAAAACATTAATGGTTTTGGGGTGATGTTTTATTAACATCATCTTTTAATTTAAAACATCGATGCTTAGAAACATTGACGTTTTGTTGACAGTGTCATATCTGTACTGGTAATAGTCTTCTTCTAAGATCCATGGAACTGCTGCGTTAGCTTAGTAGACTGGAACTCCATAGGTTCAAGTTCCCTGAGACTTAGTGGAAAGGCAAGTCATAGATCCAATTCCTAGAGCCTTAGTAGGCCGGAACGTCATAGGTTCAAGACCCCCGAAGCTTAGTAGACTGGAACATCATAGATTCAAGTCCCCGAGCCTTAGTAGGACCGGGACATCATACGTTCAAGTCCCCGGGGCTGAGTAGCCCGGAACGACACAGGTTCAAGTCACCCGAAGCTTAGTAGACTGGAACATCATAGATTCAAGTCCCCGAGCCTTAGTAGATCGGGACATCATACACTCAAGTCCCCGAGGCTGAGTAGCCCGGAACGACATAGGTTCAAGTCACCCGAAGCTTAGTATACTGGGTCATCATGGGTTGAATTTATTAATTATTTTGTGTCTCTGGTTTCGTCAGCTGTCACGGTCGTTAGTCCCTCTTGGATTGGGGGAAGATTCCCTAATTCATCCGGCCCGCCTCAATGCTTTGCAATTTTGAAAAAAAAAATTCACATGAAGCCATGCCATATTTTCAAACATTTTTCAAAAATTTATCTTTCTTTTTCTTTAAATTTCTTCTAAGAATGGTGTGATATATACTTATAAAGATGGCATAGGTCTGATTTTCACTGTTATCTCTGAATTTTCAAAAAACTGCAAAAGTCGAAAATTATTGAACGCCCTCTTACAAGTAACTTGCCTTCTTGAAGAAACTGATTTTTTAATTGAAATATGTTATTTACAATTAATGTTATGTTCATTAAAAAAATATATTTCTATTGTTGGTACGATTTTGAATTTAAAAGTGGGCAATATTTTAAAAAAATTGAGCACTTTTTGAGAAAATGTAGTTGAAGAGTTTCTGAAAATTTGCAATTTTGCTCTACTTTTGACAAGAAACTTGTGTTAACAAGAAACCTTCATTAGAAATTATTTAAAGAATTTAACCTCAAAACTGCAATAATGTTTGAGATATGCCAATCAGGGAAATATTAAGAACGCAGGAGATATTTTAAAATGGATATTTTTCGTGTAATATTAAAAAACCTAAAGAATACAACAAAACAGATTTTACGTCATGTTTTCGGCGCACTAACCACTATCTGTACCAAAAGTATAAAGAAGAAATTTGGACAATTTTTGAGAAAAGTTTGTTGCCAATATTGCCCACACTTCATTCAAAATTACGCAAAAACTAATAATATTTTCAAACATTTTCAATAATGTAATTGCATAACGTTTCCAAAACATTTAAAAATTTTGAATTTTTGAAGAATTATCATATGTTCTATTATTTTTTTGAAAGTAGGGTTCCTTCATTTTTTTTCATATTTTCTATTTAAGCTGTGAGTGAGATCGAAAAAATGTAACACTGCCAAAAACGACTGCCCTGATCTGTCAGTGTACGAAACATATAATCGTAACAATGGAGAGGGAGAGATGGATCAAGGCATCAACTAATATCACTCCAGTGTGTCTGACGGAGAGGTCCTAGGTTCGAGTCCTGACGTAGCAGGATTTTCGACACTAGATAGCTGGGTGGAATTTAGTCGCTGTTTGGAAGAGAATTCTAGCAGCCGGCTGCTCTGATCGATACTTTTCATGGTTTCTCCGATCAACACGGGAAAATGCCGGAGCAGTATCCTAACAATAAAGATACGGACCAAGCGCGATCTTTCCTTCCTCTTCCTGGTCCTATCGTACCCCTTACTGACACACCTCACATACAAGTATTACATTACTACACATGCCGGGAGAACGGTCGGGAACTTAGAGCTTGACTCTGCTGGGGCAGAGCCCCGCTTTTCGGAGATACTTGGTTGGGGAAACCCGGCTAGCTGTCGCTAGGTCGGCGCCGGATCTCGCCATCCAGCGGGGAAAAAGATCACCACCACCACCCCTTCCTTCTCCCCACCGAGTAAAAAAGCATACACTAAACTTACGGGGACAATGACCTCAGCCGCTGACCCCCTCAGAACCACTCATCAATGAATCAATCCAACTGTGCCAAAATAAAGACTGCCCTGAGCTCTGCACTGAGCCGTATCTACGGTATGGCAGACATGGCACGTGCCATGGGCGCCGCTCACCAGGGGCGCTATGTTGAGTATACCCACTAAAATAAATAACAACAACCCTAATTTGAAGTATCTCGACAGGGGCGCAAATTCTATGCTTGCCATGGGCGCCTGAATACCTAGGTACGCCATTGGCTGTGCATGCGCGAAACTACATAGACGTCGTAACAGCAACGGTATGATATCGCAGCCGGATTATTTCGCCTATTCATTGCCCGACGTCTCTCCTCATTTGGAGCGGGGAAATTCGCCCAGAGGCCACACCGGCGCACCTGGCGGACGGTTACGTAACCACCTCCACGCCCGCCACTCCCCGCCCTTCCGCGCTGCCCATTCACGAGAACCAGCTTCTCTTGCACGGGATCTCTTGGACGGTAGTCGGCACATGGCATATTTTGTCTAATAAACTTCTTGGATATTCGGAATGGTTGGGCCGCAAGAAGCACTCAAACGTTGATTTGAAAAAATTCGTACTTGGCAAAACTATGCATTGTAGAAGCACAGAAACACTCCGGAAATTGTTTGTTATTTACGAAAGAAATGAATATATTTGTTGAGAAAGAAAAATTAAGCGAGAAATAAAAAAGTACCCAGTTTACACAATTCGCCTCCTATTTTTATTTCTCGCTTAATTTTTTCTGTCTGAACAAATATAGTAATTTCTTTTGTAAATAATAAACAATTAACATGTTTCCGGAGTGTTTCTGTGCTTCCATGACGCAAAGTTTTGCCTAGATATCATTTTTTTCAAACCTACTTTTAGTGCTTATTGCGAATCAATCATTCGGAATATCCACGTAGTTTATTACACCAAAATACGCTTACAACTGTCTTAAGAGCTAATTTTCAAAGTTTCGACGTTGCCTCCCCGGACACCTGTATAATCCTGAACTATGTATATCCATTCATTAATAAATGTATGTATAAAAAAAACAGCTTAACATTGCCTACTCACTGCCTCCACGTTGAAGTTAACGACGTGAGCGCCGCCGTCAACAACTCTTTACCAGAAACTATGCTCGCCTACGCGGTCATGATTCTCCCCTGCTGGTAGCACGTGACTCCCCCTTACACGTAACACACAGTGAACTGATTGATTGATTTTTCCGTGCACTTCGAATGATAAGAGAATTAATCCCGTTAGTGTAGTGCATTATTACGGGAAGTGGCGGGTGATCTTTCCTCGCTGAATGGCGAGATCCGGCGCCGACATACGTCTTATTGCGGGGATCATCCCCCAACAGCGGAGTACCGCCCCAGACGGGACAAGCTCCAAGCTCCCGATTGTTCTCCCGTCATGTGGTGTAGTGCATGAAACTCTAAGTTTGAACAAGAAAGAGATGAGGATGGTATGAAAGAAAGCGCGCGGTCCGTGGCCCGTTTGCTACGGTTCTGCTGCAACGTTCGTGTGGCGTTGATCGGAGAAACTACGGGAAACTCTCTAATCAACAACCCTAGGAGAGGATTAAATGATCACAGGTGTTGTCACAATGATGTCACATGATCACAGGTGTGTCACATGATCACAGGTGTTGAAATAAATAACATTGTTGGCAATGACAACACCTGTGATCATTTAATTTTAAATGCCAACGACATTGCACCTCTGAACCAATATTCTAGGAGAGGAACCATGAGTCACCCTGCTTCACGTCACGGACCTGCGACTCATTTTGCGACTGGGCTTACAAACGGGCCTCACACACTGTGCGACTTCTTTCCTCTTCCTTGTTCTATCCTCACCCCCTTACTTCAACCCACTTGCACTTACATGCACTACTCTATCACACGTGCCAGGAGATCGGTCGGGAGCTTGTCTCGGCTGTGGCGGTGCCACGCTGGTGGGAGATACCTGTTTAGGGAAAACTCCCGCTAGCCGACCGTGGGTGGACCGGGAGAGATGACCCAGTGCACCAACTGATTTCACTGCAGTCCCTCTAACGGGGAGGTGCTAGATTCGAGTCTCGACGGCGGCAGATTTTTGGCACTAGTTTGTCAGTCACGTCGAATTCAGTCGCTGTCTGGAGGAGAATTCTAGCGGCCGGCTGCTCTGATCGGTAGTTTTCCGTGGTTTCTCCGATCAACACCAGGCGAATGCCGGAGCAGTGCCTTAACAAACGGGCCACGCACCGTGAGCGATCTTCCCTTCCTCTTCCTTGTCCTATCCTCTCCCCTTACACACACACTGAACACTAACATGAGCTACACTACCACACATGCCGGAAGACCAGTCGGGAGCTTAGAGCTTGTCCCGGCTGGGGCGGTGCCCTGCTGGTGGGAGATACCTGGTTGAGGGGAAACACCGCTTGTCGACGGTAGGTCGACGCCAGATCTCGCCATCCAGCGGGGAAAAGATCACCGCGACCTCCCGAGAAAATACACGCACTACACTTACGGCACAAACGACCTAAGTAGTTGATGAGACCGGAAACATTAATCGTTCATTGAATCGATCAAATGCTACAGAAATATTTTTTTTATATTATGTTTCCTTTATTTTCATTTCTTAGATCCACTTCTCGTAACTTAGAAACGCGGAACAGGCTGAACTTTTAATCTTACGGTAAGTCGATGTTGTCGAGGCTTTGAATGGCGAGACCCGGCGAGGTGTGACGTCACACTACTCGCACGACTGGCTCAGAAACGATAGCGGTGGGACAGTAGCGAACCATGAACAACGACATCACTCACTCTGGGTTGGTCCATTTACATGAATGAAAGAGATCAGGTTCATAAATTGTTGACTCGTTTCTAGCGAAAGAATGTCTTTAAAACATCTGGGATTTTTTCTGCTCTTTTAACAAGAAGTATTTTCATTAATGAAGATCTCGATTTTTTTTTCTAGATGTATATCGATGAAAATTCAATTGTGCGTGTTAAATAAACAAATTCTTTCTAGTGATAAAGTATAATAACTTCTTAATATAAAAGCTACAATAAATTTAATATTTTGGTATATAATTGTATGAAAATGATAAAAATAATTTTGAAGGCTTGCTGTCTTACACACATTATTGAAGCGCTTGTCTATTTCTCTTAAAATGGTCTGAAATTAATAACTTTTAAGTTTTTCACTCTCAGCATTAAGTTTGCAACTAAAAAATAACTTGAATAATGATGTACCATATTAAATAGGATCCATGATGTCGTTTATTTCGGTTTATTGTTTTGTGTTAAAACTTGACCATTACGATTGTTGCTTAATAATGCAGAAAACTAGTAAATTTAGTAATAATAATAATAAATTAAACGAATATATATCTTTTTGCAATAATAATTAGGAGAGTGTAGGTATGGTATTGTCAATGAGAAATATGTAATTTATTTTTTTTCCCCAAAAACCGTTTCTTTCTTTCGGAATTTTTCATTCAGTATTCAATATATTTATTCATTTTAGGGGAAACGCTTTCCTCTGTATGCAATTACATCACACGATAGGAAGAACAGTAGGAATGTTACAACAGAAAAGTACACCACATATACAATGGAATAGGTGTGCTATACTACATGTACGAAAAACGAAAATCCGAGAAATATTGTTTCATATCATTCATTGTTAATATAATAACAATGAACTGAGGGAGGATTTCAAATACTGGAACAGTAGTCACAAATTTTCTGTGAAAACCGAGTTAAGTAGGTTTATGAAAATATAATTGAAATGTTTTCTATTTACCAAGATCTGGATGTGTATGTTGTCGTGGATTGTAGCAGGAAATCCTGCTATCCATCTCAATTTAAAATCCCAATGCATCATATGTAATTTTTACTTTCTCGCCCTTAGTAACGTAAGAAGAGAAAGTTATGTAATCGTACGCCGGAAAAACGGCGGATTTTCGGCAGAAAACATTCTATTCCCGGCCTGGTATAGAAAAATTGGATAAATCCTGTTGATAAGTAGTGAAAAAATCCTCTAACACGTGATGTAATAAGAATCCACGTTTTTTTGGGTCCTTGATGCTAAAAACGATTGACGACAAAGCGTCTTTCTACCCGCCTGTGGTCAACGCTAACGCCCAAACCGTTGAGCCGATGTTCTTCAAAATTGATATTCCCCGATTGATCTGAATGAACGCAAAACTTTAGGAGTTTCAAACTGATATTTTGATTTTTGAGGGTACCTTACATAAGGTCTCAAAAAGATTTTCAAATTTTCTCAAAAATGGCACCAAATTTTTTGATCAGTTTTTTCGCCTAATAGCGTAAAGGTCGCTTAAGAGAATGGTGCAGGTCTCACGTTTGTTGAAATTCGAGATTTTTTTGAAAATTGCAAAGGCACAGTTTTCAAGCGTCTTACTACAACTATAAAATTGAAAATGGAGATTTTCTCCTTAATTATCTATTCTTAAAGACGTATATACGACGACGACAATAAGTCCGAGTTCAAGTTTTCGAAAATATGTGTAGTTTTCGTGTAATTTGCGCGAAATATAGAGAATTTTTTTAAAAAATCTCAAAAACAAGCTCCCATTTGTCTTCAATTTTTTCCACGGATAGAAGAAGGGATGTTTCAAAGAATGGCGTGGGTCTCATTTTCATTGAACTCTCTGAATTTTCGAAAATTGAGCATTTAGAAATAACGCAAGAAAGTGCGTGCTGTAGGAGCACCCCTAGTTTCATAAAGGAACACATGTTTAAACAGTTGCTCAACATTGCGTTTTACATACACCCACTAATGTTGCAATAATTAATACTCTATCTTCGAACTAAAAAGGAACTCGCTGTCTTCCTTCTCTTCGCTAGCTAAAAACCTGTCATTTTTACGACTTTATTGAAATCTAATGTTTATGCCAGAACACTGTTTAATACTACCCTTTCCCTCCACTACTTAACACTTGAACCCTTTCCTCAAAACTTGAGAAAATTTAAAAATAAATTAGTTTTCTAGCTATTTATCTATATTTAAGTCAATGTGTATTTACAGGTAAGTTTTTACTGTTAAATTAGTATTATTTTCTATTAATAGTTAATTTAATTATTGTTATTAGTAGCAGTTGCAGAAGTATTGTTTATTATTATTATTATTATTATTTATGTAGTGCAGTGTAGTGTTGTGCAGTGAAGTTAAGAGAGGTTAAGGCTTACGAGGTGAAATTATTAACATTAACTATTATTATTAATTCTTATTTTTTAATTAACTTCTCACTTGTAATGTATTGTTGGTTAATGTAAGCTTAATGCATGTAAAATTAAGATATTCTGCCATCAAGTTACGATACTTAATTGCAGAATTAATAACAAAAATATCTAATCTAGTAATAGAAAACACTTCCACATCTGGGGCCCCACTAACCTTTCGTTTGAAGCAAAATCACTAAATTCGGTTGCGAAGAAAAGTCTTTTTTTCCTTATCGAATATCCTTAGTGTTTCAAATATAACGATTTCATGTTGAGTATATTTAGTTTTGAAAACGAGAATGTTGGATTACCTTGACTTTCTGCATTTAATGGCGGTTGCGAACGACTGGAATGAAGGAGAAAAATGAAGTTATGAAACAAAGGGTTAAGAACATATTCACGTTGCAGATGAAACCTGTCTTTAACATTCCATTCGTTCGTAAAAGAGTATGTCTGTAATAAACGGCTGGAATACTCTTCAAGACGACCCTGAAACATACGTTCCCTTCAATGGTTTATTTGATTACGTTTCCTTTACCACGCCATGCAGGGGTATACACGTTTGTCTTGGGGCCAATAGTTCTGCAGATCACTGGGTTGTAAATTTTTCAAGCAATTGTGAGAATTACGGGCTTTTTCAGAGCTCGTTGCAACCAAAAAGACGGAATTGTCACCTTCTTTGTGTTTGATTTGCGGGTACGTTTCCTATTGCTGCAGAGGGAATTGGCTTGTGTGTGAACTACGCGACCTCTAGTGACTAGTTCCTAGAGGCAAGTTGAAAGTAGCGTCGTCGAGATTTTAAATTGTTTTAAAAAGAGTATTCATGTGTATGAAAATTTCTAAGTGTCAGGCATAGTTTGTTCAAAACTCTGGCATTGAATATGTCAACGAATCAAAGTAGCTGATAATGATACACTCCCGTTCAAAAATTCCCAAATTCCAATGACCTTGCATGTTGGATATGAACCGGTGGTATTGCAATATAAAAATTGCAATAGCTGTAAAAAATACTTGCAGGTGTGGATGATGGGAATAGTTATAATTCAGTGCAGATACATTTTGTACGATTTTTTGCTGACATGCACTAAAAGATCATATGTAAGCTGGTTTTTCAATGTTTTTCTCTAATCCTAATATAAGATCATTCGCAGTTAGTTCCGAAAATTCAGTCATCCCATATTTACGCGCTTAAGAATGTAAATGTGCGAAGTCGAATATGCACGTGCTTCCGTTCTCTAAAATTACTCACATTTCTGGTTTTCTCCGTATTAGTGTGGAGTCATTTGTTTTGGAATCGACCTATCTAGATCGATTTAGGTGGCGTTGGTTTAATCTTATTTAGTCGTATGTCTTGATTGCTGTACGGCAATAGTGTCAAGGTCTTCTACTGCTGGCAGTGGCCCGAGTCGTGGAACTGTGGCATGACTCGAGCTTCTCTGCGCAACTAGCGTCGGGAAAGAAAACTATTAGTACCCGCCGTTTTACAATAGGAATGGTGTTGTTTCCGGTGGAGGGTAAAGAACTGCGAGGAGGGGCGATTTCGTCGTGGCACTCGTGCCACGGACTCCCGCTCGTGGCATCGACTTTGACAATACTGGTGTATGGGCTGTGGTCTAACCGTGATTGACGGGTTCACACACATACTCGCAGTTACTCAAATACTGTGTCGAGATTTCTTGAAAGAAACCGCATTCGGTGAGTCCTTGATGACAAAAAAACCGATTGACGGCAAAAGGTCTGTCCGTCAACAACGCTAGTGACGAAATCGTAGGCAGAATTTTCATCAAAACTGACCCGATCGATTGATTGATTACTTGTGATCCCGGGCGAGTCAACGGCTACGGTCCTTAGTCCCGTAAGTGTAGTTCATACTTTTACTCTGGAGGTGGCGGTGGTCCCTTTCCCTGGTGAATGGTGAGATCGTGCGCCGACCTACCGTCGCGCGTAGGCTAGCGGGTTTCCCACCAACGGGACATCAGCCCAGCCGGGGCAAGCTCTAAGCTCCCAAGTGTGGCAGTGTATGTCAGTCTTTTAGGTAAGCCGGACTGCCATACCCAAGTTCGCGGGTTCAAACCCGATCGAAGCCGTGGATTTTTAAGGGCGAAAAAATCCTTCGTACGCCTTCCGCGGAGGGGAAGTAAAGCCGGCTGGCCCATGTTAGTAGATTTACTTGCATGTAAAAGATCCTCAAGCCTAAATGACGCCTCTGAGCTAAATTCAAATCGCCTGTTTCGTCGCTCGAGATAATACCTTCTTTCTCCGCTAGGTGGTGAAAGGAGCTTGGCGAAATTTGCGTGGTCAGACGGAAGAGCGGGCCTGATGGCCCGAGTCTCGCCACATAAAATAAGGCATTAACTATAACTAACTAACTAACTAAGTCTTTGTGTCGAGCGCTGGGTGATCTTGAGTTGAGAACTGTTAGATTCATAATATCCGTTAAATACTAGTCGCAAAAAAAAATCAAAATTTCTCAAAAACGCTTATCTAATGTACGACAATATGTATATCATTGAATTCGTCTTTTTACGCTCATGATAGACTGAGAAAATATGTATAGTTCTATTTGAAAAACCAAAGTTACCCCAAATATCCCGTAAAATGCAAGTTATAAAATAGAAGTTAATACATTTTTCAATTAACCCCATTCCCTCATTCAATTCTGTGAAAACTACATTGCAATAACTTTAACCGTTCAAAAGTTACAGGTGGTGCTAAAGTTACGTGTCTCAACCTGTATACAGTCGACTTCGGCTATAGTAAACTCGGTTATAGTGGATGTAAGTCACAGGTCTCTTTTCACTTACATTACTAATAAGCATGAGGAGATGGGGTTAAGTGAATCTGAACCTCGGATATAGTAAATGTAGAGAAAACGATCTGGAAACTAATTTCTTCCTGGAAAAAAATTATGTCGCCTCAGTGCCACAAATTCCAACACAAGGTAAGCATTGAAAAAATATCGCCGACCAAAAGACACTATCGAAGAAGTCTCCCGTTAGGTGAAGGTAGCGGACCTGGAACGCGGAACCATAGAGGCAGTGAACAATACAGAATCAAGTACTAATATGGAAAGAGCACGAACTCTGTAGAAGAATCTAGAGAAATTATGAATACTAATGAAAAATGTACGAAGTAAACAACTGAAAATAATTTATTTTTTAAAGAACATCTAGAGAGACTGAAATTTTAGTTTGTGCAGTTAATGTATTTTGCAGTGTCTCTATGTTAATAAAATCAATACTAGTGGAGAAATTCTATTTGACCTTCCAGTGGACGCGCTGTCGTAAATTTTACAATAGCAGATTTTTTTGTTTTGCTGTCAACTCATTGTTGTCAAAGACTTCTGCGTTCTTGGTATTCCTTGCAGGTATCTTTAGTGATGCATCCCTGCAGCCATTGTTTAGTTTGCACGCTATATTCAGTTTTTGTAACGCTCTATTCGGGAGAAGTGCATAGTGACGTAAACTTTACGCTGCGCGCCCGCTTTTGTTCTAAAATATTGTATAATAATTTGGCCTAATCGGAATTTTCTGTGAAATGTCCAGATAAAGAATTCATGTGAACGAAAATCAGAATATTCTTCAAAAGCTGTCTGATCGGAGGAAAATCATGAATTGGATAGTGACAGTGACAGTAAACGAATGTTGAAAACCAGATCGGAACCAGATCGTTTTGATACTAAATACGAAGGTTTATCAACGGATATGTTTTTTGGTAGTAAATATCATTCTTAGATATTATAATGCGACATAAAATTCCGTTGTTTTACAATTTCTTTGATTTTTTCAAGACTCATTGAATGTCGTAAACTTTACGACACGCGCCTGCTGGTGGTGAACATTTTGCGCGCGCCCGCTGGAAGGTTAATTTTGACATTATCGGATATAGTAACCCTCTGATAAAGTGATCCAAAAAATTTAATCCCCAGAAGTTCACTTTAACCGGAGTCGACTGTACTAACAAATGGGCCACGAACCGCGCCCAATTCCTTCCCTTCTCGTTTGTCCTCTCCTCCTGTCCACTTACTAAAGTTTCAGAATTTTTTTTAAATTTAAGGTCACATCAGCTTCTAGGTCATTAGCGACCACTATTGGGTTTAAACGTCATGCTAACTATGAGAATGAAACGATTGGTGATGATAGGGAGTGAAAATACGAACACTTACAACGATGCCCAAGGTGGCACTCGAACCCACGACCCCTCGGTCCGAGATAACTACGGCACCACTGGCTTAGCGATCTCGGCACGAGGCCGAAAAAGTTTCAGAAATCGTTGTTGGATATCCGGTGGTCGTAGGAACGCAGTATTGTTACAGTGCTCTATAAGAATGATGATTCCAAACTCATATATTGCAAACTCGCATCTGAAATGTTCCGTTTCACCTTATAAATATTTTAAATATTACGAAATATGTAAAAAAATAAGTATCAATGAGTCAAACATAATAAAAATGTGTCAAATGAAAATGATTCCAAATCGTTTAGAATGTCTTGTAAACTGTAAAATGTATGCAAAACTACTGTATGTTCTTGAAAATTCGATCTTTAGTGATTGTATGTTCCAGAGTTTGGAAACCTCCTCCAGTTCTTTAGATTTGGAGAGAAGAACTGAACGACATAAAATAACATTTTTAGATATTTCGATTTTTCTTGGTTCACTCCTACCGTAGTGTATACGGTGTACGTTTCCCGCGGTAATCTTTCTGCAGTTCTTCTTTCGAGCGGTTGGATGCAAGGGTTCAGGTATGACTTTTATGCACCTTCGAGTTAACGCGATTTTTGTACTTTCCACACGAACAGATGAGCAATAAGTAGCAGGTTATGAAATTCATATTTCTCTACGTACTCTGTGCACCAATTCATCCATTGCCACACAATACGAGTAGATCATCTCTGATGAAATCGATATTTATTGCTTGTACACGATGTTGTTTACATTTGCGTTTTATCATGCGGAAGAAAACAAGGAAAATGCCCCATCCATCACCTTTTCAGTCTAAATTGAGGAATCAACCGGCCATTTATCAGACTATGCATGATCCATTTCGAACACTGCGGATGTCATTGCAGAAAATAATTCAAAATGCTCTTTTTCTATGAAATAGTGTTGTCGTCTGTAATAATTTTACCTCAAAATTGATATCGAGTTACGCGTCTTTGATAAACTGCAGCGAAATATCACGTAGTTTTTGTATATTTTTGGAGCATAGTGACTTGATCCGAATGTAATAATTACTGAAACCTGTACTTATAATTCATTAACAGAATGAAGCGGAAATATAATGGCCAAAAACCATGAAAATAATAAAAAACATGATATGTGATATTTCAAGCAATAATATGCATAGTACAATGCCAAAAAAAATATTGAAGATAATTTGCTTTACAGTGATGTTTTGATAGAAGTACGCTTAAACATATCATTGCTTGTAATGTAATAACAGACACGAAAAATATTAGAATTGTCGATTGATTGATTAGCGTTTTCGGCGCGCCAGCTGCTAAGTTCATTAGTACCGTAAGTGTAGTGCATGTTTTCTTTATCGCGGGGGATGGCGGTGTTGTTTCCCTGCTAAATGGCGACATTCGTTGTCGACCTACATATCAGATTGCGTCTTTTCCCAACGAGGTATCTCCCACTAGCGAGGCATCGCCCCATTCGCGACAAGTTCTAAGCCCCCGCCCGGTCTCCCGGCATGTGTGGTAGTGTAGAGCATGTACGTTTAAGTGCGTGTGTGAGAGGTGTGGATAGGACAAAGAAGAGGAAGGAAAGATCCCGCGCGGTCCGTGGCCCGTTTGTGAGGGTACTGCTCCGGCACTCGCCTGGTGTTGGTCGGAGAAACCACGGAAAACTACCGATCAGAGCAGCCGGCCGCTAGAATTCTCGTATGAATTCTCGTCTAAATTCGAATTCGACTTGGTTAGCTACGTACCTGTAACTGTTGCGCTCGCAAAAAAAATGGCGGACGTACCTTTGATGCTTCGAGACTTTCCCCCACCCTTGCGGCTAATGAAATTTCTCCTTTCGCCGATAAGGAGAGGCGACTGGGACATGCAGAAATCGCGCTGGCCGTCACTCGTCACCACTGCTCTCATCGTCAGAAGCGGAATTCGTCGCCCTGCCAGGAGTGTCCAAAGAAATTACTAATTTATGATGTGTAGGCCCATCACATTATCCTACTACCGAAACTCTTCTTCAAGACACGGCTTATTTTCTGTTGATCGTCGGGACAACCCCTGCTGTAGAAACACGTGAGCTACCTTTCGTCTGATCGTTCTCACTCATCAGTTGTCGCCAAACTCGCGGTTTTGAATTACTGCGCGACCCACGAAAGAAAGAGAGAGAACTATGTTGTGACAAAGGGCGCAGGCTGGCGAAGAAACGTTTGCAATTTTGGAAGGGGAGACCACGTTCGGGCATGCGCAGTGGAAGTTTTTTTTTTACTCTGCTAGATCTATAGTTAATGACGTCACTGACAAGCGCCGGCTGCCAGTTGTTAACGTGATGGAAGTGCGAGGGCACAAAATGACTGCAGACCTTCTCTGGAGATTCTCAAGAGAAAAAACATAATTGCAAACAGGATTACTCAATGCCGTCAGCGGTTAGGAGTGTTCAAAACACCTCCACGTTTGCAATTCGACGGATTCCGTAAATAAGACGGAACATTAAAGAATAAAAACTTTTTTTTAGACAGCCACTAGCAAAGTGGCTCTTTCAGGTAACGTGATAAAACTTCAATTTTCAGCAAACTCAATTTTTTAGTGCCACCAGTGAGATGATGTTCAACTGTTCATATAAAAGCTGTGAATACAATAAAGAAAACAACATTTTTGCTTCTGATCGTTTCGTCTGCTACTGACTTTAATGTATTATAGATTAATTTTTTAAATAAAATAAAATAAATGCCAACAAGGCAGTCTAAAAACTAATGAAAAAAGTGATTTTATTTTTCTCGTAGGATTGCGCTAATCGGCCTATCGGACTCTTAATGCAAGATCTCCTGCTTTCCAAAATAATTTCCCTTTTCACACTGTAATCGTATATAACTATTTAACTTCAAAAGGATCGTCAATTAAGGGAGGCACGGGGCATCAGTATACGTCACTGCAGTGCCTCGTACTGTGAGGGCCTAGGGTTCGGGCCCTGAAGGTGCGGCATGGAGGCATGGTTTTCGAGACTACAGTATACCTCTACCAGAGTCCAAAAAATCTTCCACGCTCAACCCCAAAAGTGGCCTCCCCCTCCGAAGCTACAAGCATTTGTCCGCCAGCCTGCGCTCATTGTCACAAGATAGTTCTAAGCTCTCGACCGGTCTCCCGACATGTGTGGTAGTGTAGTGCATGTTAGTGTAAGTGTGTAAGTAAGAGGTGAGGATATGACAAGGAAGAGAAGATCGCGCGCGGTCCGTCGCCCCGTTTGTTAGGGTACTGCTCCGGCTTTCGCCTGGTGTTGATTGGATAAAGCACGGAAATGTATCGATCAGAGCAGCCGGCCTCTAGAATTCTCCTCCAGACAGCGACTGAATCCGACCTAGCTACGTATCTACAGCTACTCCAGACTCAAAAAAAACCTTCTACTGCGTATGCCCAAACGTGGCTTCCCCCCTCCAAAGCTACAGACATTTCTCCGCCAGCCTGCTCTCTTTGCCACAACATAGTTCTCTCTCTGTCTTTCGGTAATTCAACTCTGCGAGTTTAGCGATAACAAACTGATGAGTGAGAAGGATCAGGCGAAAGGTAGCTTACGTGTTTCTACTGTAGGGTTCGTTCAAACGATCAACGGAAAATCAGACGTGTCGTGAAGAAGGGTTTCAGGAATAGGATAATGTGATGGACCAACTCGTTGATGAATTAGTCATTTCTTTAGATACTTCTGGCAGCGGAATCTTCTGGCGCTGAGGGTAATGATTGAATTGAATTGAATTGCCTTATTTTACGTGGCGAGACTCAGGCCATGAGGCCTGCTCTTCCGTCTGACCATGCAAATTTTGTTACACTCCTTTCACCAACTAGCGGAAAGAAGGTATTACTGAGGCGACGAAACCGGCGATTTGAATTTAGCTCAGAGGCGTCATTTAGGCTTGAGGATCTTTTACATGCAAGTAAATCTACTAACATGGGACAGCCAGCTTTACTTCCCCTCCGAAGGAAGGCGTACGAAGGATTTTTTCGCCCCTAAAAATCCACGGCTTCGATCGGGTTTGAACCCGCGAACTTGGGTATAGCAGTCCGTTACGCTAACCACTACACCACCGCCGCCGCAAATCGGCGACAAATGACGAGTGACGGCCAGTACGATCGATTTTGTTTATTTATTTCTTCTCGTTCGACACTTCTGTCTCTCGAGGGGTTTGACAACAGAACATTTTCTATTATAACATTTTGGATATTGCCATCCACAGCAAATGGGTATTCATTCCTACTCGTGAAAATATGGTCTAAGGTTCGATGATTTGATTCAGGCTTCAGGTTCAGGTTTGAGGTGTTACGTTGAAATTTAAGTAGTGCTAGGAAAGGTGTAGCAACAGAAGTTACGGTGGCCTCAGTCTATCCTTGGGGAATCTTGATTTAATACGGAGCCATGAAGCAAGGCGGCTCAGATTAAATGTTGTGGAACAGGGGGAAGAGTAAAGATTTTGAAAGAAATGGTCAGCTATTTTGTTTATGCGTTCGTTTAATGGCAATATATTTAGCTCGCGGTGAATTTGGGAATTTGGAATAAACCAAGGTGCCTTGAGGCTCTTTCTTAAGAACTTATTTTTGAACGCAACTAACTTTTGAAGGGTTTTGGGTGCTGCGCCACCCCGTACTCGACATGCATAGGTTAGAGTGGGTGGAATAATTGATTTGTACAGTAATATTAGGCTTTCGATACTAGTGGGAGATCTAAGAGTTAATTAAAGGAAATATTTTCGAAGTTTTGACCGAAGCAGTTAGCAGTTGCGTGGATATGGGGTTTCCACGTTAATCTTTTGTCAAATAATACTCCTAGGTACTTCACTGGTGAAGAAGTCCACGAGATGCGATTTCCATTGATGCTAAGTTCGGGGGAATGCGATCGCTGCGTCTCGCAGTCGCCTCTCCTTGTCGCTTCCGCGCTTCCTTATCTTCGAGAGGGGAAATCTCAGCTGCCGCAGGGTGGGGGAAGCCTCTGAGGCTTCACCAAAAGTACGTCCGCCATGATGTTTTTTTTTTGCGAGCGGTGCAGCTACAGTGTCGAAAATCGTAGCCACGAAAATCCTGTCGCGATTCCAACCTTAGGAACACATGCATACAGAAGAGAGGTGAGAGGCACTGCAGTGGCATGAGTTGTTGGCCCTAGCCACATAAGACTCTCGTGTGCTTCGTAAATTGCCCGCTTCACTATTGAATTGTTGGGAGTGTTCGGGCCCACAGCAAAGCAGAAATAAATACGTTCACAAGCAAGGCAGAACAGTTGAATTGCGTAATCGGCAGAGCGCAGCCGTTGACCGCTGAGATCACATATCGCCTTCACATCCGTTGTTCCGCGTATTTTTCAACGGACGGCAACGCACGGGCGTGGCCGCTCGTACGTGTCCGCCTGCCCAACTCGCCCCCACAGCTTGGTCCGTTGGAGGAGCAACGGACAAAAACTGCCAGATCATTGCAAATCCAGATCAAATGGCAAATGGTAATTGGCCATCGCCATCCCCACCTCTGCCGCGTGTGTGAGCCCTTTTCTAACGTCTCTGCCCCTACCGAATTCGGCTTAACCGACTTCGTTAGTCCGCATAAAGACACCGTGCAAGATAGACGCGTGTGTTAGGGCTCCGCGCAGTAGCGTGTAAAGAATCTATAATCGTGCAAATGAGCTGCATACGGCTCGCACATAAATTGTTTAATCGTGGCAGTGCACGCTTTAATTGTGTCTGTCGCTCTTGCGTGGATTTGCGCCCGCAATTTTGGTTGAACTATGTAACTCGCGGCTGCTTCTGGTCGGCGTAAGGTAGCCACGGCGGTCCAAGGTGTCACTACAATGACAGCGCTTGGACAGGTGTAATAATGCACCAAGAGAAAGTTTCATCTTAATTCTGTGCTTCTTGTGCATTTACTGTGTGAATACTGTGCATTTACTTATTAAATATTGTTTGTGCTGGAAATTTGCTCCTATATGCATCCTGCACTCCTGCGCCAATCCCAAGAGCTATCAAAGGGTTTCGGGACTACTGTACTTCAACAATACAGTCCATTCATACAGTCCACTCATGAACATTAAGTGTATAGTAGCCCCGAACAGGGAGCATTCATGTTTTATGCAAGGCAAATGGTACAGTTCAAGGCAGGTCTTCGGTCGGTCGGGTGCGTTAGATAGAGAGGAATGCAGGATCTTTGCTTACCAATGAAGGACTAGAAAATCCCATAGAAGGAAGGGAGCAATGTCTGAGGATCTCTATTCTATGATTTTGAGGTGTGCTAAAACTTGTACTTTACGTATTTTTCAACTTTTCGTAGTCTGGCAAGGCACAAATTCTCTCTAGTTATTCGGCTGGCCCACAAACGGCGTTCTGAGCGCGCCGCACGAAATCCGTAACCTACGCCAACCTTGGCCTTCCCCTCCGTTCGGCGGTTATCTGATCTCGGCAGTTGCGACGTTGCGGCAGCGAAGCGATCTTAGGCCCGTGCAGCGGCGTCCACGGTGTCGATTACACGCGGCGGGGAGCCGGCTCTCGTCAGCGCGTCGCACCTAATCCGCCGACCTCTTCGTCTCTTCTTCTCGTTCCGGAATACGCAGTTCGTCCCGTCCGGGTCCGTCTTGTCCCGTCTCGTCCAGATCCGTCCTACCCTCTGTTATATCCAGGAAAACACAGAAGTTTCGTAAACAACGTTTTTATTCCACAAATGCAGCAAATCAATTACAACAAACCGGTAACCAAAGAATAATACCAAATAACAAAGCGGGGTTACCGTTTTACCATTAGATGTCCAAAGTACAATGCAGTTTCACCAGTTGCCAAGAAGAACGTCCAATAATACGATTGCCGGGTCTAATAATATATCACTTTGGCCGCACTACGTCACTTTACACTCGGAACTCTGCTATAACACTGTCTGCCCGCTCGGCGGCGGGGCCCGCTTTTATTCTCGCCGGCGGCATAGCCTCGCAACCACTCCTGGGCTTCGCTAGCTGGCCGCCTCTTCCTCTTTCTCCCGGTCTCACCACGGTCCGTTGCTCGCTGTGCTGACGCCGAGTGCTGGTGGTGCGGCGCGTGATTCAACTCGCCGCGCACCACCATAACACCCTCGTTGGTACGCTTCCGTGCGTAGACAATGTACGTCGCAATTTATAGCAATGCGAATAGAAAGTTCTTTTGCGTACAGTGCAGTTACGTATAAGCAGTAAAGCGTTTAGTCCTTCTGCTGCACGTATTATATTGCAGTGATCGCAATCTCACGCCACTCAACTCCTCTTCCGAATTCATAGCGTTTCACTATTAATTTCTGCTCGAAACGTTCTAATTATTCAACTTTGATAACTTTCGTGCCCTATTTCCCACTAGGTCTCCCGGAATGCATTAGAACTATTCCGACGTATTCTAGCCAACACAGCATCTACTGTAAAAACTTGTAAGTAACTGTAGATGTGGAGAGAGTAGCTGGATGTGGCAAGAGTCAAGAGAGCTTTTCTTTAGCTGTCGGCGGTATTTATCATCACCTCACCTCAAATGTAGGGGAGAGTTTACTCGCCTCCCTCCTCCAGCAAACAGTTGCGCGCGTGGCAACCCCTTCGCGCGGTCGGCCGGAGGTTTGCACTGGCTGCCGCCAGGTCGCGCTCCCGCGACTATCGCCGTGCTTGCTTACGGAACATACTGTTCCCTGGCGTCGCGTACGTTGCGTGGGCGTGCGTGGGACTTTGAATTTTTATCAAATGTCACAATATGTATGTTCTCTCTTCTTTGTTTTCTTAAATATGAATTCTTTGTGTTCTTTTTTCTTTTTTCTTCTTTGTGAATGGAATTATTGTGAACGAAAATGTTACGATACAGTTAATGCACCACGTGTTGTTTATGATTTTCGTGATACGACACCAGGAGGTACTAGTGTTCTAGTCCTGACGGCGGTGCCACGATTTTCTGTACTAGATACGTGCTTATGCCGAGTTCAACCGTTGTTTGGAGAATAATTCTAACGGCCGGCTGCTTTGCTCGGTAGTTTTCTTTTGTTTCTCTGATCAACGGCAGGCGAATGCCGGAGACGTTTCCTAACAAACAGGCTAAGGACCTTGACTTATCCTCACTACTTACTATACAGACGTACATGCACTACAGTATTAACCCTTAGCTGCTGACGTGGGCATTCAGTCACACTGGTACCGACGTGGAGTACCGTAGACTCATAACATGTTGTTTCAAATATTACAGTATTGATTTGTATTTCGAGTGAAAAACATTGAAACTTATGATAAATGATGACTAAAGCAAACATTAATCAGAATATATTTGTTAATATGTTAAGTAATGAGAGAATATCAAGTGATGAGGAATGATTGAATAAAGTTATGCTGACATTTAATTTAATGAATTTACCTTTATAATAAAAAATATTGAATATTAAAAGAAATGTTAATGAAAACTACCATAACTTTAGAACTGAAAATCAAGTTTAAAAATGTTACTACCGCAAACACTAAAATTCTGACACAAATTTCTTCAGTTATCTTTTTCTGCACAACTCTTGCACACTTCTTTGTTTTTTCCGTAATAGTATATTGCATTCTGAGTTATTTCGTATCCCAATTCTTCTTTCTCAAGAAATTCCTATTCATTATCGTCTTCTTCCCCAAATTCTAAACAAAATCGTCCGTATGATGAGCCATTTTCAATTTGATGATCCGAAGATTTAACACTACTGTAAATTTGCTCCACCCATTGTGCAATATTTTCTTCCAAATCATCGTTATTAATATTTACACACTCACTTAACAGACTAGACATGTTTTTCGGTAGATTGCACTTTCTTCAGAGGCGCAACAGAACAAAATCTACTAACTGGCAAAGTGCGACGGGCACTCATTGAAAGTTGGACTGCTACTGGTGTGTAATCCCTAGGTCTTCTGCGCGCCAAAAAAAGGACTGATAATTTCCCTGAAAGGCATTCTACAGTAATAATCTCGCGAAATATTACTTCAAACGGTAGATGGAAAAGGTATAACAAGAATAAATGTTATAAGAAAAATATACATGCACTTATTCGAAGTTCCGCGAAGTCGGAGGAGTCCCATGGACTCCGAGTCGGTAGTACTGGGTTTAACATGCCGGGAGACCAGTCAAAAGCTTAGAGATTGTGTCGGCTGCGGCGACGGTCAATTGGTGGAAGATACATGGCGAAGTAAAACCCCGCAAGTCTTCGTGTGGGTCAGCAATGGATCGCAATATTTCGCGAGGGGAAAACCCGACACCTATTTTCATAAAAGCTAGTGCTGCAGAATGGCACAGACTTTCCCATATTAGAATTATATTTCCTTTGGTCTCGGATAGCTGTTCGGACGTGCCACGTGCTCTTGGCAGCTGCCATCTGTAGCCGCCGAAATGGCTTTATTAAAGTATTTTTAATTTTTCGGTTTCTTAATGGTAGAACGGAAATATTATTTTAGGAATATTAAAGAACAGTGAAACCTCGTCCTCAACAAGCTCTCAGATCGCGACCGGTCTCCTTGCATGTGTGGTAGTACAGTGTATGTTAGTGTGTATGTGTAAGTAAGGGGTGAGGAAAAGAAAAGGAAGGAAAGATCGCGCGCTGTTCTTTGCCCTTTTGTTAAGGAACTGCTCCGACATTCGCCTGGTGTTAATCGGAGAAAACACAAAAAAACTACCGATCTGAGCAGCCGGCCGCTAGAATTCTCTTCTAAACAGCAACTGAATTCGTCCTAGTTGTCGGGCTAGTGTCGAAAATCCTTCAAAATTCTTCTCCAAGCGATCGACATTTAGCATTCTGCTCCAAACAGAGGCTGAAATATTCGCAGTGACTTAGCGTGTCACAAAATACGCTACTGTCTGGATTCGATCTCTAACACCTTCGCGGTAAAACATTAGGCCTCATTCACAACGAGAACGTAAACGTAACATGCTGTAAACGTAGCAGTAAAATGTACACGTAGAAACAAACATTCGTACGCTAAAGCATGTAGCTTTTGAATCGGGGCCACGAGATCAGTGAGGACCGAGATCGGTCAGATCAGTCATGAACAGACGGACAGGCAGACGGACAGACAGACAAACGGACAGACGGACAGACAGACAGAGAGACAGACGGACAGACAGACGGAGAGACAGACGGAGAGACAGACGGAGAGACAGACGGAGAGACAGACGGGAGACAGACGGAGAGACACACGGAGAGACAGACGGACAGACAGACGGACAGACAGACGGACAGACAGACGGGACAGACGGACAGACGGACGGACGACGACGGACGGACAGACGGGCGGACAGACGGCGGACAGACGGGCGGACAGACGGGCGGACAGACGGGCGGACAGACGGGCGGACAGACGGGCGGACAGACGGGCGGACAGACGGGCGGACAGACGGGCGGACAGACGGGCGGACAGACGGGCGGACAGACGGGCGGACAGACGGGCGGACAGACGGGCGGACAGACGGGCGGACAGACGGGCGGACAGACGGGCGGCACAGACGGGCGGACAGACGGGCGGACAGACGGGCGGACAGACGGGCGGACAGACGGGCGGACAGACGGGCGGACAGACGGGCGGACAGACGGGCGGACAGACGGGCGGACAGACGGGCGGACAGACGGGCGGACAGACGGGCGGACAGACGGGCGGACAGACGGGCGGACAGACGGGCGGACAGACGGGCGGACAGACGGGCGGACAGACGGGCGGACAGACGGGCGGACAGACGGGCGGACAGACGGGCGGACAGACGGGCGGACAGACGGGCGGACAGACGGGCGGACAGACGGGCGGACAGACGGGCGGACAGACGGGCGGACAGACGGGCGGACAGACGGGCGGACAGACGGGCGGACAGACGGGCGGACAGACGGGCGGACAGACGGGCGGACAGACGGGCGGACAGACGGGCGGACAGACGGGCGGACAGACGGGCGGACAGACGGGCGGACAGACGGGCGGACAGACGGGCGGACAGACGGGCGGACAGACGGGCGGACAGACGGGCGGACAGACGGGCGGACAGACGGGCGGACAGACGGGCGGACAGACGGGCGGACAGACGGGCGGACAGACGGGCGGACAGACGGGCGGACAGACGGGCGGACAGACGGGCGGACAGACGGGCGGACAGACGGGCGGACAGACGGGCGGACAGACGGGCGGACAGACGGGCGGACAGACGGGCGGACAGACGGGCGGACAGACGGGCGGACAGACGGGCGGACAGACGGGCGGACAGACGGGCGGACAGACGGGCGGACAGACGGGCGGACAGACGGGCGGACAGACGGGCGGACAGACGGGCGGACAGACGGGCGGACAGACGGGCGGACAGACGGGCGGACAGACGGGCGGACAGACGGGCGGACAGACGGGCGGACAGACGGGCGGACAGACGGGCGGACAGACGGGCGGACAGACGGGCGGACAGACGGGCGGACAGACGGGCGGACAGACGGGCGGACAGACGGGCGGACAGACGGGCGGACAGACGGGCGGACAGACGGGCGGACAGACGGGCGGACAGACGGGCGGACAGACGGGCGGACAGACGGGCGGACAGACGGGCGGACAGACGGGCGGACAGACGGGCGGACAGACGGGCGGACAGACGGGCGGACAGACGGGCGGACAGACGGGCGGACAGACGGGCGGACAGACGGGCGGACAGTCAGTCGGACAAACAGTCAGTTCGGACAAACAGACAGTCGGACAAACAGACAGTCTGACAAACAGACAGTCGGACAAACAGACAGTCGGACAAACGGGCAGTCGGACAAACGGGCAGTCGGACAAACGGGCAGTCGGACAAACGGCAGTCGGACAAACGGGCAGTCGGACAAACGGGAAAAATTTAATTGTTGATGAGTTTCATCTGAAAGGGATTTGATTGGAATGTTTTGATGACAAGTTGAAGAAGATTAAGAGAATGGTTATTGAGAGGATAATGTAAATAATAAAATAGAATTGTCAAAGGTTCTCTGATATTATTAGTCCTAATAATATTCAACCAATGTGATTGATAGATGAATAGGTTATGATTTTTCGCAACGATGTTTGATTTAATCCACCAATCGATCCGATGAGGATTGAAGATAATATTACAAAAATCATAACAGGCTGGTAATATGATAAATATGATAGGATAACGAATGGGGCTAGTTTTTTGTCAGGTTATTAAAATGAAGCAATTTAGTCAAGATAACCCTTCCATTACAGAAGGGAATCATATATGGAAAGGTGCGGCGCCCTATTTTTAAAAATAAGGTGATGGAAATAATTGAATGGTGATATTTTCATTTATAATACTTGTGTTCATGGTTGAGTTAAGAATGACAAAAGTTAATAATATTGATGATGCTATGGCTTGGATAATAAAATATTTTATTGCTGCTTCTGTTGATAATATATTATCTTTTGATGAGATTAATGGAATGAAGGCTAGTAAGTTGATTTCTAAACCTATTCATGTGGCTGGTCATGAATTAGATCTAATAGAAATCATAGTACCTAAAATTAATATGACTAGAAATAATGATTTTGAGGGATTAAATATTGAAATTAAAAAGAAAAGGATTTATACCTTTATAAATGGGGTATGAACCCATTAGCTTAATTAGCTTATCTTTTTAATTATGAATTTTGGTGTATGATGCACGGGAAATTTTGAGTTTTTAAGTAATAGTTTAATTCTATTAAATTCAATGAAAGTAACTAATTTACATAATTTATCCTATCAAGATAATCCTTTATTCAGGCATTTCATTTTAACTTTAATAGTAATTTCTTATATATTGGTTCAGGTATTTAAGTGTAAATTATTTTATTGTTGATGTAAGAGGAAATTTAAAATTACCAATCCACGTGGGGGAGCACAATCTTTTTTATATTGGATAAGATTGTGCTCCTGTGGATTGATAATTTTAAATTACCCTTTAGTATATAAGATCTTGTTAATTATATTACAATTTACAGAATAATAGTCCTATTGGGTTTATTTATATATATATATAATAAATTTATTAATAATCATCACCACTTTAGTGTGTATGCATATAGAAGTAAATTCTAGAATACTTATAGTTAATTTGTATTATATGCGGTGTATTTATTTATATATATAGCTATTAAATAAATGCTTATATATTAATAAATACTTATTATTCCCTTCGTTAATAAATTGCTTACCATTAATTAAAGCATAATAGTTAGGGATATAGGTCTTTATTACACCGAGATGAATATGTATCATAAACCCTTACTAATAATTTTCCCTTTTTTATGAAAAAAAAAAAGGGAAAATTAGTGGAAGTGTTATTTCTAAAATTGCAGGATTCAATAAAAAATTATGAGAATTATAAGAGATTATATGAATAGGGAATAATAAATAATAAGAAGGTTGAGGTGGCGTTGAACGATTTGGCTGGTTGTTCATGTTGCCGGTGAAGTTGGTTGGGGGCTCGCCCCCTAAGTCGGTTTGGACCGCGCTAACATTGAGGTTGGTTGAGTGGCAGTGGTTGTTCTTGAGGGCATGGAAGGGATAGAGGGATTTCTGGTGCAAGGTTGTTTGTTCCAAAGGTTGGTTTGTGGGGAATAAAGTTTTATTCTTGCTTTATTATTTGTGTATTGAATAATTTACATATATTGATGATCTAAAGGGTATTTTGGTAGTAATTAATATTATACAATTAAGGTAAATTAGATATGGTATTTCTTGAAGTATTGGTGAAATGCGTGCCAGCTGCCGCGGTTAGACGTGAAATACAAGTGAATATTGTTGATTAGAAGTTAATTGTTATTATTCATAGTAATTTTAATTAATTTTGGTGAAATAAGTAAGTTAATATTTGTTTGATTGTTAAGATGATGAGGCTTTGAAATATAATGATAGACTAGGATTAGATACCCTATTATGTATTATGTAAATAGATGAATATCGGGGTAGTAATAGTTATGGTCTTGAAACCCAAAGAATTTGGCGGTGTTTTAGTCCTTTCAGAGGAATCTGTTCTGTAATTGATAATACACGATTTATGTGACTTGATTTTGTTATCAGTTTATATACCGCCGTCAGTAAGATTATCTTGTGGAGAGTATTAAATTTCGTTATATTTTATTTTATATTATGTCAGGTCAAGGTGTAGCTAATAGTTAAGTAGAAATGGATTACAATAAAAATATTTATATGGATAATAGTTTGAATAAGTTATTTGAATTATTCGGACAAACAGACAGTCGGACAAACAGACAGTCTGACAAACAAACAGTCTGACAAACAGACAGTCGGACAAACGGGCAGTCGGACAAACGGGCAGTCGGACAAACGGGCAGTCGGACAAACGGGCAGTCGGACAAACGGGCAGTCGGACAAACGGGCAGTCGGACAAACGGGCAGTCGGACAAACGGGCAGTCGGACAAACAGGCAGTCGGACAAACAGGCAGTCGGACAAACGGGCAGTCGGACAAACGGGCAGTCGGACAAACGGGCAGTCGGACAAACGGGCAGTCGGACAAACGGGCAGTCGGACAAACGGGCAGTCGGACAAACGGGCAGTCGGACAAACGGGCAGTCGGACAAACGGGCAGTCGGACAAACGGGCAGTCGGACAAACGGGCAGTCGGACAAACGGGCAGTCGGACAACGGGCAGTCGGACAAACGGGCAGTCGGACAAACGGGCAGTCGGACAAACGGGCAGTCGGACAAACGGGCAGTCGGACAAACGGGCAGTCGGACAAACGGGCAGTCGGACAAACGGGCAGTCGGACAAACGGGCAGTCGGACAAACGGGCAGTCGGACAAACGGGCAGTCGGACAAACGGGCAGTCGGACAAACGGGCAGTCGGACAAACGGGCAGTCGGACAAACGGGCAGTCGGACAAACGGGCAGTCGGACAAACGGGCAGTCGGACAAACGGGCAGTCGGACAAACGGGCAGTCGGACAAACGGGCAGTCGGACAAACGGGCAGTCGGACAAACGGGCAGTCGGACAAACGGGCAGTCGGACAAACGGGCAGTCGGACAAACGGGCAGTCGGACAAACGGGCAGTCGGACAAACGGGCAGTCGGACAAACGGGCAGTCGGACAAACGGGCAGTCGGACAAACGGGCAGTCGGACAAACGGGCAGTCGGACAAACGGGCAGTCGGACAAACGGGCAGTCGGACAAACGGCAGTCGGACAAACGGGCAGTCGGACAAACGGGCAGTCGGACAAACGGGCAGTCGGACAAACGGGCAGTCGGACAAACGGGCAGTCGGACAAACGGGCAGTCGGACAAACGGGCAGTCGGACAAACGGGCAGTCGGACAAACGGGCAGTCGGACAAACGGGCAGTCGGACAAACGGGCAGTCGGACAACGGGCAGTCGGACAAACGGGCAGTCGGACAAACGGGCAGTCGGACAAACAGACGGAAGGACAGAGGGACGTTTTGAAAAAAATACCTTTTTCGGTATGAGGGGACGTCAAAACGGTATTTCCTTTGTAATCTCGAAATAGATTGTCCGCAACATTACATAATTTTTTCTATACTACGTATATTACTCCGTACATACGTATTTTACGGAAAAGTAAAAACCACTTTTTCGGTATCAGTTGACCCCAGAAAGTGTATTTCCGTTAAAATCTCGAAATCGATTTTCCGCAGCGCTACATATCTTTCCCTATACTGCGTATATACATTTGTATACGGGAAAGTAAAACTCTGTAGTAGACGCAAGAGGGATGTATGAACCTTAAGAGTGCTCATTGGTAGACGTTCACTTCATCGAACCTAAGGAAAAATAACGTCACTATTAGAGACCGGAAAAACATGTAGTATTGAACGTCGAAATATGTACATAAATATGTACTGAAAACAGTAAGAATATGTAATAAATATGTGAAATCGGGTATAAAATGTAATATTAAAATTCTCTAATTAAAAACCATTTTCTTAGCAAGAAGTAACATTTAAAAAAACTGCTCACTTGTCATCATACAACTGTCTGGTCAGTAGTTAAATCTTAATCTATTGTAATCCAGGACCGTAATTAAGCAGCCAGACTAATCGCAAAAGAAGCCATGGCACAAACTGCGAGATCTACGACCTGTTGTTGAAACATACTGTTGCTTCTTCATCGAAGTATTATATGTCGGCGATCGCAAATTTTTCTCGCAAATTAAGGTTACAGATCACAAAAACGCAGTGTCAGTGATATTTTGGACACCTACATTTCGCCAATAATGTAGGGAAATGCTGATTTAAAAAATACATCTTTTCATCAAAAATATGGAATTAAACTGAAGAAAATTGATAAAATAAGAAAATATATTTTGAAAACAGCAAAATATGTAAAATATGTAACATAGTATTAAATATGTAAAAATATGTAACGAAAACATTGATGTTGTGATACGAGGGCGATGATTTGACGAAATTACAATTTTGCGAACGATAAGTAGAAAGACAAAAAATATGTAATTATATAAAAATCCGAACTCTAGTCATTATTTTCAGCTCCTCGAAGCACTGCAGTTATGTATAGTCTCCTGCATTATTTCAGTAGTATACCTTTCCGTTGCGGCTCTCACACGCAACCAATTTTTATAAATGAGGTCTCTAAAGAAAGATAATTTCATGGATACATGATGAATCGCCTTTGACTTTAAAATATGAAGGATTTGTTTAAAAGACGCATCTAAATATTCAAATCAAAGGCAACCCGAAATACTTGCCAAAGTTTTCGTGAAATAACTCCTAAACCAAGCGCTTTAGAGCCTTAAAAACTAAAATGTTGAGGCCAAAGGAAACGTTTTTCACACTATAATCTATCAGACGAAACTTCCTCGACTTTCAATTAATTATTTGGTTCCGCACTTCAATACTATCAAGGCCACCTCATATTTCAGCCCTTCCTTCTGATAACCATTTTTGTGACGACATGCTTAGAAGGCTTAGATTCCTCAATCTATATTACGCTTTCTATAAACACCGTGGTCTAACGAGGTTTATTTGCATAATCATTAATTCAATATTTGCTCTCCAGCAACAACTAGAAGTATTATTATAATTGCTTGATACCTATGAAGATGTGTCTTATACGTGAAGTGAAACAATTCAATTAATGTTTTGCCGTGGTCTGTAAGTGCTATGTACCTAATTGTGGAGCGATGTGGGAGTACAATGAAGAGTGAAGACTGTGTTTGTGTTTTACATTTACCGGTATTTTCGTTATCAGCAGTGATTCATTGAAATTTTCAAGTCAGCGGGTTTAGACACGTAGCTTTTTCAAAAGTCAAAAGCTAATATTATTTTGTGACCATCACGAAAATCTAAAAGCTAACTGTCAAAAATATTGAATAATTACTTCAAATGTCTTTAAGGAAGTGTTGTGTATTGTTTCAAGAAAACTCTCCATAATACTGAATAAATATTTGTTGAAAATTTATTTGACCGTCAATTCCATTGCTTTTTATTTTTATTTGATAGTGTTAGTAAATTGCAAGTTACCTTTATACATTTTTAAACAAATAATCACGTTTCGTTAGCAAATTTCCCTTTTAGAATGGAAATAGAAGGACGAGTGTGGGGTTTAACTTACGAGAGTTCACACACGGGTACGCGGAGAAAGTAAGGGAAAACTTGTGCTATGACAGAACACAAAGAACAAACTTTTTAAATTAGCTAAAGTAAATTATCTTTATATAAATGAAAAACAAAAATCAAACGCGTTAGCATACAACACTAGGTGAATTAATTTAAAAAAGCAACTAAATTTAAAATTCTAGGAAGAATAGCGTATACTTGGGTTTTTATTTCTTGGTCTGTGGCGTTCTCTTCACGATGGAATATCTCACGTATTTCGCGTCATTCTCAGTAGTGCCGCTAGGAGTCGCCTTATCGCGACTGTATCGAGCAGTGCTGGCGATCTTGGGACATTTAACGGCACGACGGAGAAAGACACGAAATGCCGTGTGATATTCCATAGTGAAGACAAGCCCCCACAGGCCAAGAAATAAAAACCCAAGTGTAAGTCAATAGACACTGCCGACGATCGCAGTCCAAACGCACGATTTAAATGTTGGCGGTATCTGCAAGCATGTACATCAACGTCCAGCTGCAAACTCAAATTGCAAATTATACACCGTTTGATATTAAACATAAGGTGTTTTAAGATATTCAGTACGCAAACATTGTTTGAGCAACATTTCCATGTACCGAAGTGAATTCTAAGCGTACTAAATTGTTTCTAATTGTATTTAGTACTCAATGGTGAAAATATTACTTTGATTATTTTTTGTCTTGGAATTGCTTTGTTGAGGTACATTAGAACGCAGTAAATAATCCAATACCTTTTAGTATAGAAATAATTTTCCATGAAAATTACAATTTTCGCATCCCTGCAACTGGCACCCTGCCTCTCCAAAACCTCCTCTGTTCTTCAAAACAAATCAAGGAAAGTTAAATAATATTGCAAAGAGTAGGGTTGTACTTGCCCGATCCGGTATTTTCGCACTACTTTTCACTTCGCCCTACTACGCAAGTCTTTTCTAATATTTTTGTGACAATCAAAAAGGAAGCGAAAGGAAACTGTCGAGAAAGATTAATAATTTCTTCAAATGTTTTAAAGAAGTGAATGTTTTAATGAATTTTTCCAAGAACATCTCACTATAATGCTGAATAAACCTTTATTGAAAATTGTTTCCAACATAATTGTATTATTTTTTTTTGTTTTATATTCTGTAAGTTCATTAGAAGTTGGATTTATAGATTTTCAAACAAATAAACACATTTCATGAACAACGATCCTTAATAGAAGGGATAGACAAAGGGATAGGGAAAAGATGGGTTTAAAATGCGAGAGTTCTCGCACGGGTACGCTAGTTCAGTTATAACGTTGAGATCACTGACCTTACCGAAGACAATCGTAGCATCTATGAATTCCATGGCCGGCTGGAAATCCCGCTTTGGAAGCGGAAGTAATTAAATGTACTTTCAACTTTTCTGGAAATGCAACCAATTTATAACGCCAAAGGTTTGAATATCTTGTCCGACACGGACGCCGAAAAGAAGTTTTACGTATCGTTCCAGTGGATTCAATTTCGCAGGTTTGCTGTGCTTGTGACGGAGATCGAAAACAGCTGATCTCTGACCAAACTCCCCAGCTCAGAAGAGGAATGAACGACAAACTTGTCTTTCTGTTCTACACGGTCATCTTTCTTATGATGAATATATCTTCCACTACTGCTGCGGATATGCAAGCGTTTATAAGGGATAATGGACGTTAGTACTTGAGATTTTCTAATTATGATTTCTAAAATAATTATTTTAATCGTATAAACGAGTTGTTGACTGAAAAAAGCTGTGCTAGCCCAGAAAGTTCATTATGAAGGAAGAAAAGTTATGTTTGAGTAGATATGAGAGTGGCGAAGCTAAACGGTAATGTTAGGAGCCTTAGAATGTCCAAATTATTTTTCAGTAAAATCTTGTTGTTATGTGCCATTGTCAATATTATTTTCCCGTATAGTACATATACGGAGTAATATACGTAGTATAGAGAAAGTTATGTAATGCTGCGCGAAAAATGTGAAATTTTCGGGTGAAAAAAAGTCGTTGCTGGGCCATGATAACGAAAAAGTGGGTAAAACCACTTGCTAAATTAAGAGACAAATCGCCGCCCAAAGTACATTTTTTTGACATTTTCTTAATTTTTCGATTTCCTAATGGTAAATGGAAATAATAATTTTAGAATATTAAAGAACACAAAAACCTCGTCTTAAATGCCAATTTTATTTTAAAAATTTGTTGTCTTTTGTAAGAAAATGGCGTTCAAGCGCTACTAAAAATGCAAAATTTAAAGCTCTTTTTCACAGAAAATTTTTGTTTTCAAAAAACTTCATTTGAAGTCATTTGGAGCACTTACGTTGCCAACCAAAATAATAAGGACACCCTCTCAATCACATTTCTTTAGGGTGTTCCTATACATTTGGTTAATGTTGTTGTCTTTATACCTTATTAAATTAAGCTCAAAAAGGGCCACCTTTCCATAAAACAACAAATGGCTAACTAAAAGAATGAAAGAGTTATGAGAGATTTTCTTTTATCGGCAAACTGAAAAGAATATTAACTTTTAATGTTTAAAAAATGCTCCGTAAAAAAATTATTAAACTTTTATCAACCCAGAGTGATTTATAAAATGTTTCTTAAGTAGACTGCCACGTTGGACGAGTTTTTCTCTTTAATATTCTTTAAGTAATTCTGTACAAATATATTTTACACAAAAATTCAATTTAACCGAGTAAGTTGCTCGTTGGTACTCATGTGCATTTATTTTTTAATGTCACAGAAATTTGCTGTGCTGTGATAGGCAAACAAGTCTCCGATTGCTGTGGTGGTAGGACCTTGAAACGTCCGTCGCTGGAGAGATCCTGTGTATATTGCTGTTGGATGGATCCAAGTAGAGCAAAAGAATGCTGTGTTCATGTGTGTAGAGATTTCGAGTGTGATACGGATATATACGGGACCACTCCTCCCTGATTTGAGGTAGCGGAAGGACCCGACTTGGCAAAGTTTTTTAATCAAATCTCTCATTTGAAAATTATTTATTTTAATATTCTTATTACATAATTTTTTGATTATGAGTGTTTTATTTTCTTTATATGAATGAATGTTAGTAGACAAAATATACAATTATATTGTTTTGTAATACTTTTACTAACAAAATACAAATCATTTTATCGAATATAATTTGATATTTTTTTTATCTATGTGGTTCAGTCCAATGAACACGAGTCAGGCTCTATGACGAGCAGGGCGCGGAAGCTGGCAAAGCTGATTGTTGAGGCAGCGAAATAGAACTTCAAGTGATGTACTGGGAGAGCTATGATGGGGGGGGGGTGCTACATGAATTCTGCAAATAATTCACTCGATGATCTCTGCAACGCAGGACTGTAAATTCTAAGCTGGTAGTTAACGTTAAAGATTGTTATTAATAATTGATTTTCCCGAACGGCGCCAAATTTGAATCACTTATTGGTGCCCATGTGCCAACACTGATAGGTGTGTGTTTAGAAGTGCCCTCAATTGGAAATAAGGCAGGAAGATGGACCACCCTTCCGTTTGTGAGACAAATTTAAAGTGTGGCCAGCGGGTCTGTTGTAGCCTCATGGGGCTAGGCATTCATTATGCTATGTTCAGTTCATTATGCTATGCATTCAGAATTATTTCAAATTCTGTCAGCCTTCATGCAGCTCGTTGCGTTTATTTTGCAAATGTGCATTCCCGCCTGAGATATGGCATAATATTCTCGGGAAGCTCATCCTGTAGTATTCAGACCTTCAGATTGCAAAAGAAAATTATTCGAATAATGAAAAAATGCCTTCCACGTGATTCCTGCAAGCCTCTTTTCATTGAGCTGGGAATCCTACCATTGCCTTGTCTATTTATTTACGATTCTGTAATATTTGTCAAAAATGACCTACTTAACGGAGGGAACATATTTTCATGCAATATTGATATTTATAATTACAACACACGCCGTAGAAATCACGTGCATCAAGTGTCAGTATCAACAGCTCAGTACAAGAAATCAACATACATGTACGTTACTTTACAACGCATTGCCAGATGACATAAAACAATTAAAGTCGGTACACAAATTTAAGTTTAAAGTAAAATCTTTTCTGCTGCAAAACTGTTTCTATACAATTAGAGACTATACTGATCGTGAAAAAGAAAAATAATGTAACAAAACAAAGATATATAATGAATTAGTTTATGTTTGCATTGTATACATTTAAAAAAATATTTAATACGCCTGTAACAAGTAATGTACTTCAGCTTCCGGGTCAATGACCACCATCTCGATCAGGTTTTTGTCCAGTTTCCCTGATCCATAGAGCAAATGCTGAGATGGCCCCTTGTTTTGCTTCTGGACGTAAATGTAGCTTCACTGTGCGCACGTTTTGTTGAGCACTCCTTTTGCTTGTAGTTCATTTACAGTTGAAATTGATTTTCTATAACTCGGGAAAAAACATTTTTCAAATATCTTTATTTTCTAAAATAATTTTTTTCCAAATTAATTTTTTCGTTTTCGTTTTTTTTTAATAAAATTCTGGCCCTCAAGAAAATGTGCGCAGATAAATTTCTTTCCCCACACGTCATATACAGTTTTTACTGTTTTTTTTTGACTAAATAAATAAATAAATAGGATTCCTGCACCGGAAACGCACTCGCAATGCATGGGCATGAGGCTAGTTACGCGAGTCCGTCCAAAAGCAATGCAGATTTAAAAAAAAAAAAATTTTGTTTTCTACGTCTTTGCTCTTTACAGATTTCGTAGTATCACTCTTCTCGCCTGAATTCGTATTTATTTCAAACTGTTTCCTCAAGTGTTGCTCTCGTAGCACTCGTTTAACATGGCAGCTGCAGTATATTCGTCGGAAACAAAGTGTTGTGAGACCAAGAAAGTGACAAACATTTACAAGAGGTTAAAATGTGTCTGGAGGTGATGGTGTTGATCACATAGTTAGCTGTGGGACTTCAGATTATCTGGTGAATTAGGGCAAGCAAATACTCAGAATCTCTCACGCAGAGGCAGACCGCGCTCTTCACGTTTTCCTGACAATGTGTTCACAATCTCATTTTGGCTGACATAAGTGTAACAGTCAAAGAATTGTCAATGAAAGTGTGTTTAGGTGAAGCGAGTATGGATTGAATATTGAAAGAACTGCAACTGAGAAAGGTTTCGGTCAGGTGATTTCCAGGAGATGATGACTCCAGTGTGAAGGGTGCTAAACAGTGGCTCAGAGTTCTGGCCCAGGCTTCTACCGTACGCGTATACATGCCCTTCTTCAAAGGTGTCGTATGACAGTACAAATGGACGGAAATAATGTGGAGAGGTTACTTTTTGTTCCTCAAAGATGGATCAATAAACTGTAAAATAGCACAGTAAAAGAAAACAAATTGAATGTTTAAAAAATTGTGTGCATTACCTTTGGAGAGACCCTCGTAAGAACCACCTGACGAACGAACGCCGCAGCGGATAAGGAGGGATTTCCAGTGGAGGGACATTACCGGGCGCCTGAGTGTCGCAGGGGGCAGCGCGTTAAGTGCCCCTAAATAGTGGCCACGAAGCAACGCGTGGGTAACGCTAATAATAATAATAATAATAATAATAACAACAAAGACCGAATACCTTAAAAGACATGACAGGGTGTGTAGCTACCTCCACTGGCAGATCTGTATTACTCGTTCACTTTACATTTGCAGACGGCAGAATTAGGAACTAATGTTGTTTTGAAAGTGAAGGCCCGAACACACAAACGAGAATACACGAATTCTCCCGGTGTCAATCATCATCTGACCAATCAGCTGTCTCCGAAGACAGAACAAGCGCTACGGACACAGCTGACGAATTATGTGTTTCTGACAGTAGGCTGGAGTAGCACCTGTAAATACTTAAGGTAATATACAATAAAATAGATCACACCACTCGCTATTCACAACATTCCCGTACAATATTTTAATTTCTTCTTTGCACTTATCTACTGCTTAATGGTTATGTTCTTGCCCCGCTGGGGTTCTGTGTGCTGCTCACCGCCATCTATATCATATTAAACGGTCAGTATCTATTGCAGACGCGCGTTTCTCATTCAGTCGGCGGTGACCTCACGTAAACAGATCGCAGCGCTCCGTCTGCAAATGTAAAGTGAACGAGTAATACCGCCCTCGAAGTTCCAAACACATGCCCCAAGTGGTACGAACACTCACCGAAACAGGTGACGTCTGTTGGATTGTGTACGATATTGTACGACCAACAAATTCAAACTGATCGCACGATAACGGCAAACAAACCGGATATAGTTATCCGGGATTTGGCGAAAAATCGTGTTTACTTATCGATGTTGCTGTACCTTGCGATCAAAACGTCGCGTTACCAAGGAGGCAGAGAAACGTCTTAAATACAAGAGTTTGGAAATCGAGATCAGCCGAATGTGGGGCGTAAAGCACAGGCCGTCCCGATAGTTATCGGAGCTCTGGGATTTATTCCGCAAAATTTAAGTAAGAACTTGTCTAAACTCCCAGGTAATTCAAAAGACTGGGAAGTGCAAGAAATTGCTTTATTTGGAACAGCCCACATTTTGCGTAAAGTATTGTAGAGGCACTGATATTCACCGAATCTGCTCCTTAGGTAGCTGGTTGCAACCTGGAGTAGATTTTACATTCAGCCGACTCATAAGATCTTTAGTCGTGAAGGAGGAATAATTCAAAAATAACATACCATATAACACAATAAAATAATTACAACTACTATGTCAAGGATGGAACAATACAATAGCTTCCTCTAGAGACCCATGGAAAACCAACCGTTAGCATTAATAATACTTTGAAAACGTACACGTACATACACACATTCATACATACATCTACATACATATACTTGAATGCTCATTCACATGTTTACAAATAACCGATCACACACTTTCCCTACTTATTACACATGCCTACATTTACATAACGAAACAAACAGTTTCACATAGTATACATGCATACTCTCTGAATCTGAATCAGTGTAATTGTCGCTGAATATGCGAATATTTTCATATTGACCGCCAGCGCCACCATCGCTCACTGATCGTTCAGTCGTTCACGTGCTGCTGTGGTGATTCAAATTGTGAAGTTTCACTGATTCAAAAGTGGACCCGATTTTCACTGATATGTTCAGTTCAATCACTGACTGTCAGTGGCAGGATTATAAACTAAGGCTGTGATTTATATGCATTTAAATAATTTTTCTGTTAACTAAACATCCATTTTCAATAAATTGCATACGTTTTGAGGCATTTAGAATCAATTTAAAGTAGTTTTTGTTTCGCATATTTTTGCATATATCACCATAATTGCATATTTTTTCATGATAGGGCCATATTTGCATATTTTTGTTCCATATTTACCCCCATCCTCGAAAAGAAGCCTAACTAGTTCCAGTTCCGATTGCGTG
>JAHLJT010005437.1:80707221-80752817 GCA_031308135.1 Acheta domesticus | reverse complement strand
GTGTAAGATTTGTAGGTGTGTTACACTCTCATTCCACAACTGAAGTTATGTGAGGCTAGTTCTCACAGTTCTCGCATATGAGCGCTGCGATCTTTGGGTCTAATTTGCAAGGTCGTGATTGGTCGTGAGACGTTCGACAGCTCTGTGGCCAGCTGACTTCTAATTTGAAGCCAGTGACTGTCGTTTCGCGGAGGAATTGGTAAAGTCTAGAGCGAACAGATACGAAATGGGTAGGAAATAGTTTTGTAAAACTGTGTAATAGCCTCAGTTTAAGATGCCATCTTAAGATATATTTGTATATCTTACACAGTGACTCAAATCGATCGTGCGCACCGTACGGACAAACGAGGAACTAGCCTTAAAATGGCGTCAGAAAATTTGCCCCAAAGGCGGTTAGTAGACACACCTGTATATCTTACACCGAATGGATGATACCTAGAGAAGGAATGTTACGCAAATCGACGATTGTGTGACGCCGGATCTCACCATCCAGCGGGGAGAAAAATCTTTCCTAACTCTGGGGTTAAACATTCACTACAGTAACGGGACTAATAGCAGTTGGTATGCTGAATAGCAGTTGCAGCTGTGGCTGTGCTGCATTCCGTGGTATTCGAATTAGGCAAGCGTACATGCAAGTACTTTCAGTTTGCAAATACCAAACATGCTTAAAGAACAACTTTAGACGTTTCTTTTCATAATAATAGTTAAATTTATTAGATTGCGTGCCCTAGAGAAATTATTTTCCTGTACTTTGAAAAATTTTGAGACACCTCAAAAGGCAGTATCAGTAAAAGTAATTTTGGGAATATTTGACAGTACAATTCCTTGTCTTATTGGTTTTGAATATTTCTAAAATCTAAACGTGATAAACAACATTATCCAATCCTTCTACTAACTAGGAAATAGGTCGCCCAAGGAAGTAGTTTTTCAAATAGATTTTTTACGTTTATTTTCCATATATTTTCAAGTTGAATCTATTAACAACCGTAATTGCTACCAAGTACAGATATTTCATAGTATCGATATCTGTACTATTTTCAGTGAACTAACAAAATCGTTCGTGAAAAATAGCTTCAATTATATTGAACACGTTATTTTATTGCTCTAACAGTGTATTTTTTAATTTATTTGATTTCTTTATCATAAAAAAAGTAAAAACAGTATGTTGCATATGGGAGAATAATATGCTTAATGTCTAAATAAACAATGCGTAGTTCATGAGTTGAACCAGTCCTTATGGCTGAACCAAATAAAAGTATTTCGATTCAGGTACCTATACACTCTTTGTGAAACTACTTATCCTCTTGACGAAAACATGAAATTCCCGGTTCATAGATTCTAGATGTCTTATTTCTCAAATAGAATAGAAAACGACGGAGCGAAATCTATCCTTTCATTACAGCTCGAATACGTAATTTCAAATCAGCCCTAGTCTGCAATTATTCACCGTCTTATAAATAGAAATCTCATTTATGACGACCAAGAGTTACATTCTGGCTGCACAACCTTTAAGCATCAATCTCGTAAATAAAGGTTGATTTCCTTCATTACGATAAACTGTGGAGAATCTCATCAATATATTGCGATTTCAAGATGTAATCATGCTTTATTTGCAAGAATACTTCCGCATTGCGTTTCCATAGGCTCATAACCTGTAATAAAGTATTCGTCGATATGACCAGAACCGGATTGAAACCATTATGACCGGAACTGATTGATACCAATCAAAATGCATCAATTCAATAAACCCTTGCTCAAAGCATAGAAAAAGATTTTAGATTACATATGAATGTACGAAGCATTAATCAGAAATTTTATTGAATCCCTTCACGCACAAACAAAATTTTTCTTTCGTAATCTAACAATTTTTAAATTATTTCTCTTGGTTTTTGAGAAATAGGTATATGTACATATATTACGGATTTGTAAAGCAATAATAACAATGTAATAATTTCAATCTCTTGGACATTTTGGGTCAGATTAACACGACTTCTGCCAGCTAGCAGTATTCCCAAGCTTGGGCCTATGAACTAATTTTGATTAAAATATTTGTATAGTTTTATTAAACTTATTTGCTTCTATTTATTATAACAAGTGTAAATCATAATTGACGTCTATTATTGTGTCATATATTTATAGTAGGTGGGCGGTTGTGTTCAAATACATTTTAAATTTTTTATCGTGTCTCACAAGGAGAAGCAAAAAGTTCGTAAAATAAGTTTGTAATAGGAATTTGTGAAGTGATAGGATGTTGTTTATGCTAAAATTCTATCTCACTACAGCCATCAGTTTTCGTAAAAATAAAAAAAAATGTTTTTAATATTTCAAGCCAGTCATTATATTATACTAAGCTAATCTCGACTCTTGAAACACGGTTCATTTAAATTTCAGTTAAAATTTAGTTCCAATATCCTTTGTTTTTGTTAAGAACGTTTCAAAGGTGTCACATGCATTTTAACTTCACAAATCTGTACCCTCATGTAACTCATCCGAACGCCAGTGTAAATATAGCACTCATTTGAAGCCACAACAGCTGTGCTTCCTTTGCTCTACATTTCGGCTTGACCTAATGTGACACCCCACCTCCATAACTTGCAATTGTCCACGAGATCTTTGACTCTACAATTAACAGCCGTCGAAATAGATACTACGAAAGCTCCCCCATATTGGAAGTGTACAAGGATGAAAGCTTTGAAGTTCAAGTACAAATCGCAATGAGTGGGGAACAGATGTGGAGGAGAATTAAACTGTATAAACATGAAAATAAAGACATAATCGTCGTGTTATGTTCCGGTTTCGGTTAATAAAAAACGTTTCGCTCTCGGTGTTTGATAATAAAGTGATTCGGTTCTGAATCCGGTTTCGACTTTTTCTATTTCCGAAACAGTTTTCCTATATTACTACTATTATTATTATAACTATAACTATAACTATTATTATTATTATTATTATTGTTAAACGGCGGGGTTACTAATAGTTCCCTTTCCCGACGCTAGTTGCGCAGAAAAGCTCGTGGCATGCCACGATGCCACGACGCGTGCCACTGCCATCAGTAGAACACCTTGACACCTCTGCACTACCCACACTGAAGTAACGTCCAAAGCAATTGACGGACATGGATAGTATAACTGAATACCTGCCGGCGAAAACGTTGTAGCCCACACTTTTCTAGAAAGCTGGCTTTCCTCGCATCAAGGTCGTATGTGGTCTAAGTGAGGCATGTAGGAAACTATGTTGGCAAATATGAACATTAAGCACCTTTTTTCTTCTTTTTTAATTTCGCCACAAACCGCACGGCTGCATAAACATTGTAAGAATGGAGGAGGAAAGTCGTATAAATATGCATTTTGAGGGTTACGACGTGTTTGCCAGCCGATGTGTATTCAGTTAATAAATAGCTACATGCATAACTAAAACGGGAATGCAAAGTACATGGCTTGTCTGGGACGGGCAACTATATTATGTTATTTTACAATATGTTATTAACATATTATTGTAAAATAATATGCAACAATATTATGCTATGTTCACTGGCTGATCCTGGGGGGTGGGGCATGGGGACCAAGCCCCCCTCCTCCAAAACGCCTAGAGGTTTCGTTTGTTATTTTGAAAAATTATTTTCAAAATATTTTGAAAAATTATTTTCAAAATATTTTGAAAAATTAATTTAAATATTTATGTTAGAATTATGTAATTATCATAATAACGTATTGTATCATATCTACACTACAGAAATAATATGTAAAATAATAACAAATTTTTATTATTTTATACAATTTTTTTATGACGGACCCCTTCAAAATGATCGGCTGGATACGCCCCTGGTTACGTTCTAAAAGTGTAATATTTTTATTTGTTTACGAAAAATAAGAAACCGTCGCTTCGCGAAATGGCTTTCTGGAATCGCGCGTGATGTGTTACAGACATGCTTGTCCAATATCATGGTGACATTTTATTTAGTATCTGTCATTGAGGAAAATACTACGCCGAGGTCCAATCGTTGACTGCCCCCTCCACCCATCGCATGTCACTGTTAATATTAAAATAAATGTGCAGAAATAATGAATCTTTTCAGATGCCCATGTTTTGCAGAAGATCATCTGTAGATGAATGATTTATAAAGAAATTTGCATCCATCCATATGTTAGCGACCTGTGGTGTATAGTTTCAACGTCGATGTATTGGTTGGTAGTTTATAAAAACTAGTGTGCTAAAACAGCATATACTTCTTGCTTGTATTTCAACTCAAAAGTTCGCGAATAGTACTCAAATTTTTGAAAAATTGTTCAGGATCTTATTTCAAAATCTATCTTTAAAGAACAAATTTTATTAATAGCATGTTCTACTAATGGACTGACCCTGGATGATGTTCCTTCGTGACAGCAGACGATAACTTCGCGAGCTGCCGATAGAGATCGTTGATTTACGAGTGCCTCGATCGTCACCAGTGTTCAGTTTCTACCGGTGAGGTTGGGTGGTGTGGTAGTGCGCGTGTTCAACAAGATTTTGCATGTGCGCATTAGGACGTTTTTTTATGGTGTGGTGTTAGTGAGTGGCAGCTGTGCTTTTTCCTGCCGCCAGTTGAAAATTTGGAGATCAACCTAACGAAAAAGCAGACAAATTTTAAGGTAATAATTTTTGTTAACATTATTTCCAATTGGGATCACGACACGTAGAAATGAGTCAATTGACGGTGAATATTATGAGGGTGTGTCAAGTGACGGTGAATTCCCTGAAGGAATATGTATATGACGTTTCTGAATTATTTTTGAATAAAAATAAAAGGATATGTACGCAGTTAATCAGCTGTCTCTGTTACCGATAAAATTTGTTTTGATCGTTAAACATAGTTTAACACATTTTGAACGTATTCTTTAGACCATGTTCTCAGTATTTGAGGATAGTATATTAGGATCAATTTTAAAGCATAGGAGTATGCTCATTTTGTCACTTTCTACGTCATAAAAACTAAACTAAATATTATGTATAGTCCTCATCTTTTTCACTACTTTTATATGCTTGATCGAATGTAATTTCCATTGCAGTTTTCTATTAAACATGACGGTACAATGTAAATATTAAAAATAAAGCGCATAACGCGATGGTAGAGAAAGCTGTGTTAAGAATAAAATAGGTATTTTTGCACAATTAATCCAATATTAAAGTTTTTACTTCTCGTTATCCTTGATGCTATTCAATACTTCACTAAAACAAAGGTAATGCTCTAAAATTAATTTAATTGTTTACGGAATACCTTGAAATGAATGATTAACACATTTTCTGTTTGACACGTTTTATACTATAGCGTGTAACATTTTATGATACAGTATTATGCTAAGAATTCACTGATATTGCAGTGAAAGTGGACGGTAGATCATTGATTTTCAGAAGCTGGTCTGGGCATTCTACGTTAAGTTAATTTGTGTACTGAGCTAAATTCTTCTTCGTGGCAACGGGCCGGGAATCTTGTATGGGTGTCGTGACTTATACAGTAGTGCTATGTTCGTTAGTCTTGTTGCAAATTCGTTTTATTTATATTTATTTCCGAAAACTCGTCAACTATTGACTGGTATATTTCGGATTGTTTCGTTTAGAAGGTACATAAGTCTTTATAGGTTTTCAGGATAACACAAGTAGTACTTTTTAATAGAAGTTGCGGAATAGATTTGAAATAAAGGAATTCGAACAACGTATTTTTGTTCAAACTTATTCCACTCGAATTAATATGACATTAAAATGATTTATTACTTAAGTTCTGTATACATTCAGATCAGAAACGCCAGGTAGTTAGCTATCAGAATGAAACGGTTACATGCTTTATTGTGTAAATAAAAGGTCATTCCCAAATATAGATGTAAGTTGGGTATTTGGATTTTTTAACTTCCATTTAGGCATTGATGAGTATTGTTCAGAAAATCTGTTTGTAGAGGATTATTCAGAAAATGTGTTTGTAGAGGATTGTTCAGAAAATCTGTTTGTAGTTTTGATATGAAAGTAAGTTACGGTAGTATTTTCTGGTTATTACACTGGTATGATGTCACGTATGACATATTCCGTACAGTCAGAACTGCGTATACCTCCTGGAGCGTTCAGAACTTCAACACCCACTGTGTATTCTTTGACTGTAAAGCATAATATTATAAGTAAATAAAAATGTTACCTGAGCGGAGAGACAACAGTTCAAGGGTAGACCAAATTCGTCCCGAGTTTTGCATTTCGCTGAGTGACCTTGTCGGGCAACTGCCGGCGTTCGCGGCCTGCTCGAAGGGGAGGGGTTGAGACGGGTAACAGCCGGCGAGAACGACGCGAAACATCAGGTAGCCAACCGGGGTGAACAGTGTATTACTCGTTCACTTTACATTTGCAGACGGAGCGCTGCGATCTGTTTACACGAGGTCACCGCCGACTTAATGAGAAACGCGCGTCCGCAGTAGATACTGACCGTTTAATATGATATAGATGGCGTTGAGCAGCACACAGAACCCCCTGCAAACCCCAGCGGGGCAAGAACATAACCATTAAGCGGTAGATAAGTGCAAAGAAGAAATAAGAATATTGTACGTGAATGTTGTGAATAGTGTGTGGTGTGATCAATTTTATTGTATATTACCTTAATCATTGAGGGCGGGACTCCAGCTCACTGTCAGAAAGGCATAATTCGTCAGCTGTGTCCGTAGCGCTTGTGGTGCCTTCGGAGACAGCTGATGCAGCATATGCTGACTGACATCGGGACTATTCGTGTATTCTCGGTTGTGTGTTTGGGCCTTCACTTTCAAAACAACATTAGTTCCTAATTCTGCCGTCTGCAAATGTAAAGTGAACGAGTAATCTATAAGGGATATTAGGAAGACCAGGACTGTCGAATGACTGTAGGATGACAATTTCCGTCGCAACACCACGGAATGGCTTTCCGGTACGTCGGGAATAATTATTAAATTATATTATAGTATATAACTATTTAGATTAAATTAATAATGCATTTGGAGCGCAATCCAGGAACTAAAATTTAATCAAGCACTGAGTACAACAATAATAGAATCGCATTTACAAAGATAGTACAATCGCAATTAGTACAACAAATCAAAAATAAAAATAACGTAACAATAGATTATTTTATACGTTTAATCAAAGAAATGAAGTAGGCCATTTTGCCACAGATTATTTTTTCCGATTATTAACTCCATTCTTTTGATTTAACATTAATACTCAAAACAAACAAAAAGAAAAAGAGAAGCAATTCAATAAGCACAAAATTTAACCTCGAAAGAATGGCACGTTTCTCTCTCAGATTACAGGAAAATATGACGAGAAATATAAGCAGCTCATTTCATGCTAGCAAAACTGATGGAATGAAAAGTCACTTTACATGTTCTTATATTTTACTTGTCGCACATTCGGAAATAGATAGAACTGTTGTGAACATAGTGCGCCAGTAGAGTAACTGCAGTCGTGGATTTCCACGGCCAGTTTAGTGAAAGCTCTCGGCTGTCCGGATGCCGCAAGGTCGAGCGCTGGCTGTTGCGTTTCGACCATCAGAAAATTAAACCAAAGCCCAGGTTGTCTGGGTATGTCATATTTTGTTTATAATTTTCGTTTTATTTTGTTGCCATTGTGAGGGCTATATGCTAGTAAGTGTTTGTACTGTTATTGCTAAATCATTACGTTGTTAACATTCCATCACGGTCATTCGTAACACAGGTACTGGCGCGTTGGACTCCATCCAACACTCTCATTGTGAAGTTTTCTTTCTTTATTAATATCATTGATATATTTTCTTATTTACCCGTGTTTACAATACAATTTAATACACTATGGAAAGAAACAATAAATAATTACAAAGCATATTTGAAGCTTTTGTTATACTATTTCCGTCACTCGCGCGGCCATTTGTAACACTAGTGATCGCGCATTGGACTCCGTCAGACACCCGATTATTTAGTTTTCTAGAACTTCTAATATTTACGGTTTTGCTCAGTAAGGAAGAGAAACGCATAACCCCAACATCTGAAATATCAAACTCTCTCAAATTCCAGAAAAAAAATATCCGTCTTGATAACGTATGCAAGAACACAGTTTCATACGCCAGCACTCGCATGTTGGATTCTGTCAAACAGGCCCAATGATTTTACTTCATAGTATGTCTACACAGTGAGTAAGAGAGATAAAACCCTTATTGATACTCTTATCAGACACTGTTAGAGGAATAGAAACATTGTTTTTATTCGTAGGAGGCTAAATTCCTTTTTGAATTAGAAAAGAAACTTCTGTTTGACTCTATCCAACGGCGCGAGTGACGGAGTGTTCATAGTTTTTTTTGCACGAAGGGTGTTAAAAGGGCTCTAAAGAATCTAATCGAATTTAAACGATTGAAATTTACTTATTTTCTAATTAACTAGTTGTTAACTTGACGCAGTTTGTCTTTCCATATTTCCCTCCTATAATTCCCTCCGTAAGAGATCAGAATCATTCCACTTTATTTATATTTTCCTCAAAGCCACGATTCTCTCGCTCCAGGAAAGTTATGCAGTGTACATCGTGGTCCGTACCGAAGATAATAACTAGTAATAACATTTAAGTAAAATATAAAATATACTACTAGAGCGCTCAAAAGCGCCAGTTAGTGTTATGATTTTTTGTAAAATAAGTGGTAAAACCGTTAGACCAGTGATGCCAAGGGTCTGCTACTGCAAGGTGGCAGTGGCATGCTTCGTGGCATCGTGCAATACCACGACCTTCTCTACGTACCTAGCGTCGGGAAAGGGAACTATTAGCAGCTATCCCGCCGTTTTACAATAGTGATGGCGTTGTCTGTTGTGGTCGGGTGATGCACTGCGTAGAGAGGCGAATTCGTCGTGGCAGTCGTGCCATGGACTCCCGCTCGTGGCATCGACCTTGACAGCACTGCCGTTCGACTTTAGCTGCGTATGCGCCGACAACTTCGATGCGGACCAACCACCCTTTGCTTACACCGGCTTCACTCTTCACGTTATTGTTCCAATGCTTGTCAGTGGCCGGTTATTTTTGAGTGGGAGCGGCAGTGCGGCGGCACGCGAGCTCCTTAAAGAGGAGTAGATCTTCATGAGCGTCGTCCAGCCACTGGCGCTGGCCCCCCCAGGCGGTGAGTGGCCGGACGCGCTGACAGGGTCGCGGTCACAGGTCACGCGGCGCGTCGAGGCGGCTATGCTCTGCTCTGCTTGGCTGGCCCAGCGACCCACTTCGTCTCCATCCCTACCTCCCACGCTGCACCCAATTCTTTTTCTTTTCTCTTTTTTCTTTTCTTTCTTTTCTTTTCTCTTTTTCTCTTTCTTTTTTCTTTTCTCTTTTTTCTCTTTCTTTTTTCTCTTTCTTTTTTCTTTTCTCTATTTCTTTTCTCTTTCTTTTCTCTTCTTCCTTTTTTCTTCTTTCTCTTCTTCATGTTCTACTGCTGATTACTAACTGTGTGTTCCTTCCCTTTTGCTCCTCTTCATACTCTTCTTGCTCCTCTTCGTATTCTTTCTCCTCTTCGTACTATTATTTCAAGTACTCCTCTTCTTCCCTCTCTTTGTCCCCATCTCCTTTGTCTCTTTTTCCTTTTATCCTTTTTCTTCCTCTACTTCTTTTCCTCTAGTACTTACTTTTCATAATCCTGTTTTCTTTTCCTTCAAATTCGGTATATTTGTATATTTCTTCCTCTTCGTGTTTTCGTTTTTCATCATTCTACTGCTTTTTTAACTTTCTTCTTCATCCCTATCTTCATCTTATTCCTACTCATTTTTCTCTTCTATCTACACTTTTGCTTACGCCTCTCTCTCGCCTCCTTCTGCATCTTCTTTGCTTCCTCCTAATCTTCTTCTTCCTGGTTAATCCAGGATTTTAATGTAGTACAAACTTTACCTAAATCATAGAATTGCTTTCGAGTTTATTCTCCAGTGTTTAAATTGCACCTAGTAAAGGGAATTTTTGGAATTTTACAGTTCAGAATTTCACAGTTCGTATTAGCACTTTGTCTCGTTGAAGAAATGGGCATTGTAAGTATTATAAATATGATTCTTGATGTTATTAAATAATGCTACGTTTTCACAGTGAATTTCAGTTGTCTGTGTGTAATAGGTAAAATTGGAATTTGCTTATTTCAGTCTACAGTCTATCGCTTCTAAAAGAGTTCACGCTATACGTCGCGGCGATAAGATCTTTAGAAGACAAGAGCATTCTTGTGAGCTTACAACTTGTGAACTGGAAATACAACGGAATTTTACAAGTTGTAAATTGAAGTTCTTAAACTACATTTTATTTTTATTTTTTGAAAAGCACAGGAATACATATGACTGAACAGAATGTTGTGATCATATGCTTCATGATTTGCCATTCTCAAAATGTACTGTTATTAGATGGGTTACGTCATGACTATTAATTGATAATATTCATTGCACTGAAGATCTTTTCGCTAATTTATTACAATGATGTGTTTCACTTGTAAATTAGTGTTCGGAAATTCGTAACACTACATACAGGATGGTCTTAAAAGGTATATGAGGGCCAATATGGTTGTAAACGATCCCAATTTTTAGAAACAAAAATGTCGAAATAGTTTTCTTTAATTCCGAATTCGAGTGTTGAATATATTATGACGTTAAATGTTCTTTTGATTTGCCCCTTTTCTCTGCAAACTCGAAGCACACCCTTTTCATGGATCGCAACATTCCAGGTTACGTGCGAGATTTTATCGCCCATGTTCGACAGAGAACATTACGTCATGGCCGCTCTCAAGTGGTACGGACTTGTATAAATAACACTATGCACATTGTTTACATATTTGCTCGACTACTGTCCCTATAAAGGAATTGACAGTGAAAACGGTTTCAGTGAACCATTAGATATTTACAATACGTCTCAGGTTTTTCATAAAACTCAGTGGAAATTTTAGCCGTGTTTGCATATTTTAATTCCATTTATTTACAAATATAAGACAAATAGAAGAAAACTATTTTCATTAGCTGTTGAAGTTTTCCTAGACTACAAATCTCCGCAAAACGTTGCCTACCTTTTAGGACCACTCCGTAAACAGATAGGCTAGGTATAAAAATCGCCCTCTTGGTATACTTTCTCTATGCCACGTGAGTAGTATGCGAGAAGGTAAAAATGAATCGCTTCTTTGGAAACAACGATGAAGTCACCTGAACTTAAAAGGATGTGTGCCTCGCTGTCACCAAGAGATTGCGTATCAAACTGGACGCTTGATAACTAACAAAATGTAAAATGTATGTAAGCGTTTTCTTTCAGAAATCAGAACTGCACCATTTCCGAACGAGCAACCTGTAAGTAATCTGATTCAAACAGAACACTAAACGAAACCGAACAGTAACTTTGGACTCGTCTACGGTGGAGCTCTGTGTACCGCCAATAAAACGCCTTGCTTGTGTATTACGACTTATGACGTTCTTTCAACTCCATTTACCGTCAGACAATAATGACCAGTATTTTGATACTTTGTTGACAAGCATCGACCACACAAGCGCATATTAAAATTACGATTTTCTCAATAGAAGTAGATTTGAATTTTTGGATCTCGTTAAGGTCTGATTTTTGAAATCCTCTTTAAGCTATTTTTATAAATATTTGTGCAGGATCAACGTAAATACATTTTAAACATGTGCACAAAGATATCAGCCGTACAAATATTTCTTATTTGGATCTATAACATTGTCCTCTGCCTTATTCGAACACAGTAATATCCAAATAATAAATATTCCACTCCAAATTTTCAACGGACTTTTCAACGGTTTTGCTGGTCCATATGCGTCCAATAGTCTTCATTTTAGTTTCTTTTAGAAATTTCCTCTTTGTTACATAACTACCGTAAAAGGGAAATACGATTGTTCTGTTCCGCAAATTACAGGAATAAAATTAATTAATGTCTGCTAACATCGTATTGCCGCAAAAAACCAACGCTGAATCAGAAGACCCGATGATCGCCTTGCGTGCCCGTTTTGTAAATCATTATCTTCCTTTCCGTCTGCTCGTTGTTTTTTCCTCCGCTTTTTTCTTACGCCTTTCGTTCTTTTCCTTTTTTTACGGCGGCGTTGGCAGTAGCGGCCACCGGCGGCGGCGGCGGCGGCAGCGGTGAGGAGCGGGGGCGGCCGCACAGCCCCGCGTGTGGGCGTGCGTGTGCGATAGGTATCGGAGTTCACATCTCGGCCGCGCGCTCGGAATACTGAGCTGCTTAGGCCTCCTCTGTTGCCGACGCCGCCAATGCAGACTCCACCGGTGCCGTTGCCGCCGCCGCCACTGTCTCCTCCGCCGCCGCCACTACCGTCTCCGCCGACACCGCCACCGTCTCCGCCGCCGACACCGCCACCGTCTCCGCCGCCGCCGCCACTACCGTCTCCGCACCCGCCGCCATTACCGTCTCCGCCGCCGCCGCCGCCACTACCGTCTCCGCCGTCGCCGCCGTCGCCGTCGCCGCCGTCGCCGTCGCCGCCGCCACTGCCGCCGCCACCGCCTCCGCCACTAGCGTGTCCGCCACCGCCGCCGCCACTATCGTCTCCGCCGCCGCCGCCACCACCACCACCCCCTCCGCCGCCGCCCCGCCGCCGTCTCCGCCGCCGCCGCCACTACCGTCTCCGCCGCCGCCCCACCACCACCGCCACCACCACCCTCTCCGCCGCCGCCCCCGCCGCCGTCTCCGCCGCCACCACCACCGCCGTCTCCGCCTGTGCTGCCGCCGCCCACCGCCTACGCAGGCCACTATCTTTAATTCCACTTATTTCTCCCCTTCGTTCTTCGTCTTCTTTGTTGTATTTGACACCTCTCCTACATTCACCTACTTCCACCATTACTCCCTCTGAATGCCCAGACACCTTCGCCGCCCCAGACGGCGCGCCTGCTGCCAGCACTGGCGGCGGCGGCGGCGACGGCCGGCCGCAGTTGCCATGTCGTTCAACGCAGTTCTTTGCTGGGATGCGACATTGACAGCAAAACACTGATGTTGCCGAACGTTGCGAGAATTTTGGATTGTGTTATACTCTTCGATATTCCGCCTGCCCATCCGTCCGCCCGTCTCTCCGTCTCCCCGTCCGCCCGTCTCCCCGTCCGCCCGTCTCTCCGTCCGCCCGTCTCTCCGTCCACCCGTCTCTCCGTCCGCCCGTCTCTCCGTCCGCCCGTCTCTCCGTCCGCCCGTCTCTCCGTCCGCCCGTCTCTCCGTCCGCCCGTCTCTCCGTCCGTCCGTCGCTCAGGCCGCCGTCCCTCCGTCCCTCCCACCCGCCGAACTCTTCCATAACCCCGGCACATGAGAGGTGCCCAGAGGTCATGATCCTTCCCAAGCCGGTACTATTTCGAACAAACATTCCAGCTTCCTAGTATGGAACGTGTCCAAACAGAACGTATGGTGGACAATTTTCTGTTTCCAGCAACTTTCGGCGAATTTGATTGAACAATATTCTTTGTTATTCGCTCCTTTAAGTATTTGTTCCGAAGTTCATTCGTGAATCCATTCCTTTAATCAGTCGTTCACTTTTCTGGGTGCATTTATTTACTTATTCTTTTACTCATTCATGTATCCTTTCACTCGTTCACTGAATCATCCAGTTTACATTTATTATCCGATCAACTCACTTAGCTCATCATTCATTCATTTTTCTTTCAGCAGCTACTCTAGAGAATATTATGTAATAGAGGAAACACATTTCCCTAAATAAATAAAATATATTATGAAGATACAATGGCCTTTATTTAAATAGGCTTTGTGATTGAATATAAATATTTATGTGGAAAAGTAGATTTTATAATACTTGATACTTGATAAATAAAATTAATAAGTGAATGCACATATACATTATTAGTCTTACCAATTTTTTTCAATATCGCCAAAATGTCAATAAAATCACCGACTTAGGTGGAATCAATTCATCTCACGCCAGGGCCTCTGAGTACAAGATTTGAGTCCCGACGGTGGCAATATTTTCGACAGTAAGTAGACAGCTAGGTCGAATCCAGACATGTCTGAAGGATCATTCGAAAGGCGCGCTGTTCTAGTTGGAAGTTTTCCGAGATTTCTCTGATCAACACTAAGCAAATCGTAGCAGTACCCTCACAAACGGGCCTATATATGTCTTCACGGCCCTCTTATTCTCCGTCATAAAATGTAATAGAATGGTGAAGAAAGTCTCATCCTGTAGATTACAGTGTGAGGAACGTTTCTTTGAAGTCTTAGGCTTCAAATTTTTATTTTTTAAGGTCCTAAAACGCTTTGTTTAGGAGTTATTTAACGTTATAGATTAAAAAACCCTGATGGGCGTTGCGGGTTGCAATTTACATGCATATTTATCTGCGTTTTTAGACAAATCCTTCATGTTTTTTTCAGGTCAAAGTGCAATTAGTCACGTCTCCATGAAATTCTCTTTCTTTAGAGACCTCATTCATAACGATTGGTTGCGAGTGAGCCGCAAAGGGAAGGTATACTCCTGAAATAATGTAGGAGGCGATGGTTGCCGACTGCAGTATCTAAATCAAGAGATCCCCAGACTCTTTCTATTGTCGCTCCCTTTTGAAATAACGGTTTCCTTCAACAACCCCCTTTCGTTTTTCTATTATAAGGGTCACTACATTTTTCTAGCAGAAATAATGCCAAATAAATGACCTAAAGATAAGTTACACAACAAACATGAACAAAAGTTTTAGAAAAATGATCAGAATTTTATTTGTATTGTTATAATTTTTAATTTTTCAAATGTGAACTAGGTCTTGGAAGCAAAATTGCACTAATTGCACAAAAGTTCGATTCTTGCAAAATTTGCGACCAATTGCTCAAATGTTTTGGAAAAGACGTTCCAGATGTTGTCTTCTAATATAGAGGGAAATGAAAGGAATAGAGTCAAGAGATTTTTTGCTTACACATCCCCCTAACAGAATTTCTCGTTCTTGTGATATTCTAATATATTGTATGAGGTAATTCACAATCAATTCGTCACCACATGTGAGTTTTCAGATAATGTCTTTTAAAAAAATCTCGGTCATTAATTAAGTAATTATTGTTTGAAAATTTCTGTTTAATAAACATTACCTATTAAAAGGGATATATTAAAATATAATTACAATATCATATTTTAGTGTAATTATTTTTGCTAATTTATTCTTGTTTAAACAAAGGTTATGCTTGCATGAAACTAATTATCAACCCATTTTACTTTTGATTGGAAATAATTATATTTGCTGTAATAACAAAATGGATTTTACACATATATTAGAATTGTATTACGTTATTTTAACGAAATATATTTACTAAATATGATCCTAGTAATGCTTTCCTTTTCTATTCGTTTTCAATCTCTCTTAATGGGAAAGAGCAGGAATAAACGATCTCATTTGTGTTTCTGGAAACTCAGTTGTTTATTATTTCCATAAATTTGACAACTAAAACTTATAGGAAATCATGTCTTCGGTAGTTGAAGTCACACTAATTGTTCGAATCTCTCCTCTCTCAATTACTTTCATTTCTCGAAGTGCTCTGATTTCCAATGTACGAGGTAGTTGTATTATCATTTAAAATTTATTTAAATGTTTGTTCTAAATTGTTTTTTATCTGAAGAATAAATTTGGCGTTAAGATACTTCGCAGCAAAATGCAATGATGAAGTATGTTAGAACGCTTTTTTCTCCTATCTTTTCCTGCCCCTCGTTTCCCTCTTCTTTGTCTTCTCCTTTTTTCTTCCTCTTCCTTCTATTTCTCCTTTCCTCCTGCTCCCTCTCCTTTCTTCGTCCTCTCTCCTTTCCCCTTCCTCTCTCTCCTCTCATTTCCTTCTCTCTCTCCTCTCTTTCTTTTTTCCTCTTCCCTTTTCCCTCATTTCCTTCTCCCTGCTATTTTTAGTATAATGAACATACATTTCACACAGGATGTAAGTGATTATTTACAAATTACGGAGTTTTACTTTCCTGTACTATTCCTCTTGATTCTTCGCATCTCTTCTCATGCCTCCACGCCCCTCATGAATGATGGTTTGAATTATTGTTGAGAATCCTAGATGAAAAATCTTCTGGTCTTACGCGGATTGTAATCCACTATAATTCTACCATTAAGCGATTTCCGACGCAGTTTACTGGTCCGAAAGGTTTCAAATTTTATAAGTTATGCATGACTGTAATGTTTCATTTTCTATTTCAGTTATTTACTCTACCTAGGTGAATGGTAGTTTGATATGAAAACATTTAAGAAATGCATTTTCAAACTATTTTTGACATCGGATTTCTGCCAACGATTAAATTTGGTTATTTCCTTTGTTGCAGGTGAGGACATAGAAGCAATATTCGAAATTCGAAGAACAGTTTGAAGTAATGTAAGGTAATGTAAATAAGACAATGGAGAAGATTCAGCGTAAAAGAATGCTTGGGAGGGAATGCCGTCACAGACCACAAAGGTTTTGTACACATTATTTCGTTAGGCCAAGGAATTAAAAATGTATGAAAGGAGAGTTCATGCTTTATGTATACATTTTAGTCTTCTCTGAAAACATGCGAATTCATTGTACGTTCTCTGACATAGTTGTAACCACCACGACACTCTATGAATATGCATTGCATTTTCGTAGAAACAATGGCCGTATGGCTCGAATGACTAAACAAAACAGATACTGCGTAATACGTGATTGCGTTTTGAAACATCTGGAAATCGACCATACGCGTCTTAAATTTTCCACTCCGTTACGTCTTATTTCTAAGTCTTACAAAAGAGTTGCATCAGGTACAATGGGTATAGACTAGTGAACTTGAGACGGAATTGTTACCAGAAAGTGACGGTAATTCTTAAATATGACCCATTACAGGTCGATTCTTTATACTGCGATTTTTCTAGGAAGGACTCTCAAGATAACTCAAATCCCATCTTCGCGATGGAATACGTCACGGCATTTCGCATCTTTCTCTGTCGTTCCGCTGGATTTCGCACGATCGCGACCGTATGAAGCAGTGCTTGCGATCATGCGACTTCTACCGGCAAGACCGAGAAAAGACGCGAAATGCCGTGACATATTCCATCGCGAAGATGAGATTTGAGTTATCTTGAGAGTCCTTCCTAGAAAAATCGCAGTATAATTACTATTCGAATTTAAGTCTCGTGGTATGTTACAAACGTTGGGATTTGCTTTTACCAGACCACACCCTCTATGCTTTTTCCACAAATCGTAACAAAATGTGTCCAAAACACGTCAACTACGGTTATGTTGAACTCTGATTTAGTGAACTCTCGGTTATAGTGAACATACGTTACAGGACCCGTTTCACTTACTTTACAAATAAGCATAAGAAGATTCCGTTATAGTGAACACTGAATCTCTAAATTCAAAATCGCCTGTTTCGTCGCCCAAGGAATACCTTCTTTCTCCGCTAGTTGGTGAAAGGAGTGTAACAAAATTTGCGTGGTCAGACGGAAGAGCAGGCCTCATGGCCTGAGTCTCGCCACGTAAAATAAGGCAATTCAATTCAATTCAACACATTAGACACGTTTGAAACACGAAATAATTGATATAATTGCTATAGTTTTGGTCAGAGACCGCCATCTCCTCGGGAGGCGTCTAATTTTCCTGGATTCTTTTTAGAAAATACGGACGTTGTCCCTTATTTTACTTCTGAGTAATGAATGTAGGTTTTCTACCTGTACCAAACGGCACATTCTTTGACCGTCTATGACACAAACATAAATAAGTAAATAAAAATTTTCAGCACATTTTGCTAAAGAATGATTTACGTTTTGCAGCATTTTGTATTACTACAGACCATTAAGTTCCACGTTATCTTCTTTCACAATTGCGATTTCACGACACTAAGAGGGCATCGTCGGTAGTTGTGTCGCAAGCTGTTTTTCTCGGTCTTTATATCGCGATTTCGTTCTCCGAGAGTCGGACGCAACGTCGAAACAAGGATCCGGAATCACCTCGTGCTTCGAATCGTCTCGGCAGAAAACAACAGCCAACGACCGACCAATCTCCGTTTGCGACGCAAACACTCCACATCAAACGTGCCTTCTTCCTCAGCCCCCAGACCCTTCTCTTCCCGGTCGACGATATCGTCGTTCCTTTAAGCGACTGTCGTCCCTGTGGCCTTAGGCAGTCAAGAGGTACTCGATGGATTGGAAAAAAGAAACGATCGGATCTGGTGAGGCCAAGGAAGAACTGAGTTTTTGCAACGCACACGACGTTTGCATCAAAGGCACTGGAATGCCGCACGACGTATCGAGCTGAAAGTGATGAGACGTACTTGTAAACTAGTAAGAGATTGTTGTTTGTTTTGAATATGTCACGTACTGTTTATGCATCTTTAGATTGAATTAGTAAATTTTGATTGATTGATTAGGAATTGAGGGCGCGTCAACGGCTAATGTCATTAGTTAAGTGTAGTACAGTGGGGGATGATGAGTTGCAAATTAGGAAGGGCGGTATGTATGTTCGAACTATCACATACATTTTATCTCTTCAACATATTTATTGAACGAGAAAAACTATGGTAACGCACAGTATCGATTTGCCCATTTCGAGATTTTCATTCTAGCCTAAGGCCACTCTCACATTGAAAACGGAAGGTACAAGTGTGCTGACGAGAAAAAAAAGAGATAAAAAAGTTATTTCCAGCAAACAAAACAGTAATTTATGAAATCAGATGAAAGGGTCGGTATCCTTAGCTTAGTTAATAGCGGTGGACTCTGCCGAACAAAACCGTAATAGGAGCACACAGCCCCCACCCAACTCCAAGTACGCCACTCTTCCTCAACCTTCCATTGCCTCGCATGCACTAGATGCGGCCGGATTCGCGACAGTCCACGATGCTACCCATTCCAAAAACATTTATCTTTCGCATAATTTGTTACGGACGGATTCGCGACAGTCCACGATGCTACCCAATCCAAAAACATTTATCTTTCGCATAATTTGTTACGGCCGGATTCGCGACAGTCCACGATGCTACCCATTCCAAAAACATTTATCTTTCGCATAATTTGTTACGGCCGGATTCGAGACAGTCCACGATGCTACCCATTCCAAAAACGTTTGTCTTTCGCATAATTTAATTTCGCAGTTAAAACTAAATTCGCCCTCAAAAATTGCGCCGGTGGTAAGCAAAAATTGACAGAGTCGATACATTGCAAATTTTAATACTTTCCGGAATTTTTCTTGATGTTGGTTTTCCTAGGGCAGGCGCCACCCTAGCGCCTTTAAGGAGCACCTGCCACTGGTGGAGTGCATGTTTCATTGCGGAGGCTGGCGGTGATTTTAGGTGAAAGGAGCTAGGTGAAAGGAGCGTAGCGAAATTTGCTTGGTCAGACGGAAGAGCGGGCCTGATGGCCCGAGTCTCGCCACGTAAAATAAGGCATTAACTATAACTATAACTATCTTTCCCTGCTGGATGACGAGATCCGGCTTCGACCTACCGTTGGCTTACTCGGTTTACGCTAACCAGGTATCTCCCACCAGCAGGGCACCCCCTCCCAGCCGGGACAAACTCTAAGCTCCCGACCGGTCTCCCTAGCAAGTGGAAGTGTAGTGCATATAGTGTGCACTTACGAGACTATTGACCCTATCAGTTAACGTGCCCAGAAACATCAGCCAATTAATCAAGATTGTCATAACTTAAACTAAATTTCCGCAAACGTATTAACATCCTTGGGCGTCCGCCATCCCCGAAATTTTATGTTCTAGAGAAGGGATCGCCAAATCGTGGATCGCAAGCTACTGGTAGCTCGCAGGGAAATTTTGCGCAGGGAAATAAACTGCGAGTTGCTCCTCTGAGCACAGAAAGATGACTCACGAGAACAGTTGCTTGCACACAAGTTTTACTTATTCGCTACTACTTGCGCAGGAGAGAGAAAATTGTGTAATGCTTTGCGACAAAAACGGCGAATTTTCGGAAGAAAAAGTATCTTTTTAGAGGGCACTGGTAATGAAAAAAGTGGATAAATCCAGTGTGCTAAATTTAGAAAAAAATCATATAACACGTGGTGTACCCAGAATCCATGTTTTCTGGGTCCTTGTTAATTGTCCATCTTCGAATAACGCTAGCGTTCAGCTAATTTTCTCCAAAATCGATATTCCCTTATCGATCTGGCGGATGACGTGGCTCCTTGAATTCGAAACCAAAATTTTAATTTCGGTGGATACTTTACATAAAACCTCTGGGGTATTTCCAAAATTAAAAAAAAACAACTCCATCGTTGTTTATTAAATTTTGTTGCTGGATAGTGTAAAGAACGTTTAACAGAATGGTGCAGGTCTCATTTTCGTTGAAAACTGATTTTTCGAAAATTGCAAAAGATCAAATTCTTTTGGCGCCATCCTACAACTACAATTATGAAGATAGAGATTTTTCCCTTAATGAAAAATGTTTCTTGAACGTAGATTTTGAAAGTATATCACGTATAAATTTTCGAAAATTTGAATACTTTCGCGTAATTTTGTGTGAATGTATGGCCGAGAAAGTACATGCTGTTGTACCACTACTACGTTGTTTTTTTTCTTCATTTTTTACAGCTGCCTGAAGGATTTGAAAATTATACGGTTGCTCAGAAGCTTTACAAATTTGGCGACCACTGTTCTAGAGGCACCCATGTTCGACCGCAGGTCCACCCAAAAAGCCGTCTCTTGTCCGTCCGCGCGGGTCGGAAAGCAAACCGCCTCGCCACCAAGGCAAGAGGCTCGCGCGCGGATCCCCAAGGGGAGAGCGAGACAAATCGAAATAAATGAAACATACGAGGATCGCGATAGCGGGGCGAACAAACGACGGTCGGATATCGCGCGATGGCGCCGCCAGGCAGCGCGCGCTCCGCTCCGGCTCGCTCGGCGCGCGGCGATGTGTCAGTTGGGCCAGGGGGAGGGGGAAATGGCGATGGCGCCTAAATATCGCCAACGTTGCACGTTCAGGAAGGAAGCGGAGAAGAGGGAGAGGACGCTGCGAGTGGAGTGTTGCCGTACCGCGAGGGAAAATGTGGCTGTGCCGGAGAGGCACTGTTGGGCGGCAGAGAGGAAGTGGGAAAGGAATTAAAATGGTGACCGAAGGACGTTTACAAAGAATGGGCGATTTGGAGGTTTGACGGTGAGACAGATTGACAGTTTGGCGATTTGGAGAGTTAGTGAATTGGAGATTGGGCGATTTGGCGTGTTGGCAATTTGGCTTGTTGACGAATTGACGAGTTGACGAGTTGACGAGTAGGCGAGTTGGCGAGTTGGCGAGTTGGCGAGTAGGCGAGTTGACGAGTAGGCGAGTTGACGAGTAGGCGAGTTGACGAGTAGGCGAGTTGACGAGTAGGCGAGTTGACGAGTAGGCGAGTTGACGAGTAGGCGAGTTGACGAGTAGGCGAGTTGACGAGTAGGCGAGTTGACGAGTAGGCGAGTTGACGAGTAGGCGAGTTGACGAGTAGGCGAGTTGACGAGTAGGCGAGTTGACGAGTAGGCGAGTTGACGAGTAGGCGAGTTGACGAGTAGGCGAGTTGACGAGTAGGCGAGTTGACGAGTAGGCGAGTTGACGAGTAGGCGAGTTGACGAGTAGGCGAGTTGACGAGTAGGCGAGTTGACGAGTAGGCGAGTTGACGAGTAGGCGAGTTGACGAGTAGGCGAGTTGACGAGTAGGCGAGTTGACGAGTAGGCGAGTTTGCGAGTTGGTGAGTTTGCGAATTGGTGAATTGGCAAGTTTGCGAGTTTGCGAGTTGGCGAGTTGGCGAGTTGGCGAGTTGGTGAGTTGGTGAGTTGGTGAGTTTGCGAGTTGGTGAGTTGGTGAGTTTGCGAGTTGGTGAGTTGGTGAGTTTGCGAGTTGGTGAGTTGGTGAGTTTGCGAGTTGGTGAGTTGGTGAGTTTGCGAGTTGGTGAGTTGGTGAGTTTGCGAATTGGCGAGTTGGCAATTTGAGGCCTTGGTGATTTGACGACTTTGTGATTTGGCGAGCTGGAACGATAGCAAACGTCAGTTGGAGGAGGATGGTGATAGACCCTATATGTCGCCAACGTTGCACGTTCGGGAAGGAAGCGGCGAAGAGGGAGAGCACACTCAGAGTGGAGGGGTGCGTATCGCGAGGAAAAATGTGACTCTGCCGTTCAGGCAAGACATCGAGAAAATAGGGAAGGCTTAGAAATAAATAAGTGGAATGATAAATCATTCGCAAAAGATAAGAAAATGTTTTTTGTTATGCAAAAACCAAACATGGTTAAGAGCTTATTTCTTTATGTTTGGTGATATTAACATTTTAGCATTAGAAATTAAAATAGTGACCGAAAGAGGGTTTTAAAGAATGGGGAATTTGGCGGTTTGACGGTTTGACAGTTTCGGGACTTGGCGATTGGGTGAATTGGAGGTTGGGTAAATTGGGGAGTGAGCGAATTGGGGAGTGAGCGAATTGGGGAGTGAGCGAATTGGGGATGTGAGCGAATTGGGGAGTGAGCGAATTGGGGAGTGAGCGAATTGGGGAGTGGACGATTTGGGGAGTGGACGATTTGGGGAGTGGACGATTTGGGGAGTGGACGATTTGGGAGTGGACGATTTGGGGAGTGGACGATTTGGGGAGTGGACGATTTGGGGAGTGGACGATTTGGGGAGTGGACGATTTGGGGAGTGGACGATTTGGGGAGTGGACGATTTGGGGAGTGGACGATTTGGGGAGTGGACGATTTGGGGAGTGGACGATTTGGGGAGTGGACGATTTGGGGAGTGGACGATTTGGGGAGTGGACGATTTGGGGAGTGGACGATTTGGGGAGTGGACGATTGGGGAGTGGACGATTTGGGGAGTGGACGATTTGGGGAGTGGACGATTTGGGGAGTGGACGATTTGGGGAGTGGACGATTTGGGGAGTGGACGATTTGGGGAGGGGACGATTTGGGGAGGGGACGATTTGGGGAGGGGACGATTTGGGGAGGGGACGATTTGGGGAGGGGACGATTTGGGGAGGGGACGATTTGGGGAGCGGACGATTTGGGGAGCGGACGATTTGGGGAGCGGACGAATGCAATAATCAATTAACCCCGCCTGATTGGCTCCGTAAACGTTCAGCACATTCGTGCGCGAAGTGCATCAACTGACCCTGATAACGTGCGTGTGGCGACACCGTGTTAAAGGGCGGAAGGAAAGTTGCCAGGCTGCAGGTGAAGGGTGTCTGCAGGTATGGCCATCGATCTAATTGTTATCGCATGCATAAAGGTTTTTGTTCCACCCGCGAATGTCGTCAATGCACAATAGTTCACATTCGTATCTTTGTGCTCCCGATGTAGAGATACGGATGCAGACTCGCCAATTCTTGTACGAATGCATTCGATCGAAATTGTGTCATGTTGCATGTTTTCCGTCCGGTTTTATGGAGAAGGGAGTTTAAACGGTGGTGGCAGAAAGTACACTATAAAATTCCGGGCAAGAGAAATATAATTCTGAGAACGAAACAAATTTTTTAAGTGAAATTGTTGCAAGCAAATTATGAAGACATTGTATTTAAACCATTTAATAGCTAATCCCTTAAGAATATCAGGATGAAGTATGCTGATTAACAATCAGTGACCTGCCCACTCCTTTTGACCATCGCTTATTACATAATCGTTTTTCTGGAACATTGTTGCAATGAAAAAACAACTTTTTTTGAAAGCGCATTCTTTAATTTTTCCCACAATTTCATTTGATTTCCGTTAATCGGAGATCATTAATATTGCTGTGCAAATAAAAAAATACACTTATTTCTCTTTTCTTAATTTATTGAAATATAATTTGTAGACCTAATTTTTGGGTTATTTTGGAAATTATTTGGATCTTTTGAGTTGCAGCACAATTTTACAATCTGTCGAAGTAATTTGGGTGCAATAAAAATAGTTATTTGGGGAACGCATAATGAAATATAGTGGTGTCCCTTAAAACACAATTCATGATAGGGAACCTAAAATACAAATGCAACTCTACAGAAAACATATACCCCTTATCTTTTTCCCGGTAAGCTGATGTCATGACAGTTGCTATATTAATCCATGAAAGAAAATACCGAACCCTGTCAATGAAATAACAATCGCGATCTTTCTTTCCTCTTCCTTGTCCACTTCTTACTTCCAATTCGTTGCTCTACATTCTCACACTCGTCGAGAGACCTGTTGGGACCTTAGAGTTTGTCCCGTGTGGCGCAGTGCCCGGCTGGTGGGAGATACCTGGAAACGGAAAATCCCGCGAACCGAAGTATCGACGGCCCCGGATCTCATCATCCAATAGGTTTAATTAATTGATTCGTGTTTCTGGGCGCGTCAACTACATTGGTCATTAGTCCCGTAAGTGTAGTGCGCGTTTTTCTTGGGAGGTGGCGATGATCTTTTCCCCGCTGAATGGCGAGATCTGGCGTCGACCTACCGTCGACGAGCGGGGTTTCCCGTCAACCAGTTATCTCCCACCAGCAGGGCACCGCCCCCAGCCGGGACAAGCTCTAAGCTCCCGACCGGTCTCTCGACATGTGTGGTAGTGTAGTGCATGTTAGAGTAAATGTGTGTATAAGAGGAGAGGATAGAACAAGGAAGAGGAAGGAAAGATCGCGCACGGTCCGTGGCCGGTTTGTTAGGGTACTGCTCCGGCATTCGCCAGGTGTTGATCGGAGAAACCACGGAAAACTACCGATCAGAGCAGCCGGCCGCTAGAATTCTCCAGATAGCGACTGAATTCGACATAGCACCATCTCCCGCGATAGAACCATGCACTACACATACGGCATTAATTACCAAAGAAGTTGACGCCTGCGTAAACACGCAATAACCAATCTATGAAAAAAAGGAATAAATTTCTCTCCGGCGGGCAAACTTTGAAATTCACAACAATCCTGCTTTTTACCGACGTGTAGCAACCGTAGGTTCACGTGAATTTGATATCGCCCTCCTAAACTTGTAGCGTGGAAGGCTACAAGGAGGTCACTCGGGGGCGGGGCGATCGGGCGGGTACGCGGGCAGAGGTTGGCCAGCCTGCCGTTGCCGCGCTCCATAAAAATCGGAGCGCACTTGGCCCGCCTGTTCTTTATGTGGGGTCAGCGGGGGCGAGCGCGGGGGCGGGCGAGCTACTGAAGGCCTTGGAACAGGGAGTAAAAGCGGACAGTGGCCTGAAAGTATTCAGCAGAGGTGGGCAAACGCGACTCTTTGTTTAAGGGTTTTTTAAAAATATTACTTTCTCTTTACCGCTTACGCAGTAGACAAAGAGTTATGCAATGCTGCTCGAAAGAACGTAGAATTTTGGCAGAAAAACTCTTATTACGGAGCCCTGGTGGCCAAAAGGAAATAAATCCAGTTTCTAAATTTAGAAGACAAAATCCTCTAAAATGTGGTGTAGCCAGAATCCATGTTTCGTGAGTCCTTAAAACAAAAAATCGAATGATGGAAAAACGTCTGTCCGTCCATCTGCCTGACCGTCCGTCTGTGCACAAGGCTAGCGGCTAAACCGTTCAGCCTATTTTCTCCAAAATTGATATTCCCCAATCGATCTGGCCTCTTGAATTTCAAACCCGATATTTCAATTATGGGGGTTACTTTACACGAAGCCCATGGAACATTTTCAAAATTTTCAAAAAAATGGCTCCATCGTTTTTGAGTAAATTGCGTTGTTGGACAGTGTAATGGACGTTTATAAAAATGGTCCAAGTCTCAATTTCGTTGAAATCTCTGATTTTTCGAAATTGCATAAGTTCAAGATTAGAAAGAATATTTCAGGAAATGTTAACAATATTTTTAAAATTAATATCAGATTTACTTAATACTAAACTAACTCACCCTTATCCCTAAGTAATGCAGGACAACGCTGCTTCAAAAAGCCTTTCCCCCCTCATTAGCGTTAATTCATCGACGTCTAATTTATCGACGAGTGTGTCTAATTTAGCGACATGGTCAACAATCGACAGCTATCTCGGCGTTCTGCGCGTGCGCATATACTCAGAAGAGCCTGCGCAGAAGATCGGTATTGCTGTGAACAGCTGTACATTCCCTGTGCTTAAACTCCCTACTATGAGTACTAGCAGTTAATAAGGGACGATCTAGGGATGCAACCAATAAACCGAAAGCAGTTACACTATGAGGAAAATTCGAGAGAGCATGCTGTTTGTATGCCGGCAGAAAGGATTTCTATTCAAGAAATGGAATGGAATCCACTTGGCAGAAGAATTTGGGGAAGATTGGGAATGTGATGGTGAGATCGAAACAGGTCTGGGGCCTAATCGTGGAGAAACAGATGGGAAGAAGAAGAAGAAGAAGGAGAAAACGAAAATTGTGAAATTTTTGTTCATTCTCTTTAATTTATTTTCTTAGATAGTTTGATTCATGAACCTCCCACAATTAAAATATCATTGATAAGTAGATCTTATTCCTCGAGTATTTAGTGAGTGACAGCTAAGAAAAGCTTGTAATCGGACAAACTTATTCGTGACATATCCACCCATCTTTAAAGACATTTCAATCTTCCAGGACAAAATTACCCGTGTCTTCTCTTCACCTGCAGCACTCTGATTCATCTCTTATCTAAAAGCGCTTATCGTAATCCAAACGTGTGTGCAAAGTTGCAGGTAAAAAGGATCATATTCACTTATTTTACGTCATAAAATTCGAAAAATACGCATTGTTAAGAGACTTCAACACGTTTCGTCCCAATGCTATAATTATGCGTATTTGAAATATATAATATTCATTTCCTTCTCTTAGACTAAGAGGAATCGGTTGCTTCAACAATGCAGTTTCGTTACTATCTTAATTAACCCAATCCGTATCTGACGTTTCTATTTCACATATGTCAATTCGTGTTTTAAAGTAGATGGTTTCTTTAAATGTTTATTAAATAATTTCAAAATAAATTATTAGCTTTAATTTGTATTAATTAAATTTATTAGAACGTGACTCTGAAAGTTTCGACGATTCCATTCCCCTCCGCAGCAAAACTTTCATAAACAGGGTATAAAAAGAGCTAAGCACCTAATGCTTGTTTTATATTGTCAGATAACCTAAGGATGTGGTTAAAAAACCATTTTAAAATTTGGATGTGGGTTTAATCTTTAAATTGGTCTTATGTACCACCTAGAAAGTCAATTGAGAGTTCACTTGAAAGCTTAAAAAGTATTTTCCCCCAAAAAACCTTGGAGATTGAATCAGTGTAGTTTCAATTTCAAGGCCAAAATAAGTTGTAAATGTAAATTTTACATAAATTTAATTCAATATTTTATTTAAATGATAGTTTAATACACATGTGTGTTCTTTGATCGATGTATGTGGTGCTTTGTTTAATATCTGTGTACATAATCACTTTGCCGATCCTTTTATCCCCTTTATAAGCAAGAAATGAGAACCAACTGACGGTCCTCTGAAAAACTCAGACTAGTTTTACACTAGTTTGCATCTGAGGACGCAAAGAATTTTACGTCTTTTATTTCTCCAAGTTAATTAGAAAAAGGTCACAAAATTAGAAAAGACCTTTGAAACACTGAAACAGTTTCACTCGGATCCGGTTGCAGCAGTATATTTTGTGAAAAATTTGCGGTTTTCATTCTCGCAATATAATTTTTACAAGACTGGAAATCCAAAGTCGTCGTACGCAAGCATTGCCGTAATTAGGAAATAACGTAACTTCAAAAACCTAAAGGAAATGTGTGGCACACCCAAACATTTCCCCCTCTCAGTGTTATTACTCAACAGTTACTGAGATGTTTAAAAAAGTTCATGACTTTCATTTATAGATCTTCAATTAAATTAATGTATGCAAAAAACATCCAAGCTACAACAATCAACATGGTCCAAAAATGGCTTGGAATGTTGAGACATATCTTCAAATTTCGAGCAGCAATGACGCATGCCGAATATAAGAGATGTGAGGAATGCCCGTAGAAAAGTTTGAAAAGTTCGAAGCTTTCCCTATACAAAAGTGTAAAGAGGAGAAGAGAGCTTTTGCATGACTTACAATTGTAAATATATGTAAAGCTAGGAATTATTTTGGAACGGAAAGTCACTGTTTATATCTAAACACGTTTTTTAAACATCTGTGCACTTCTGATATGATTTTATGATGTATGTAAATGCATTTGCATGTTCTAGGTAATTACGAAGATCATTTGTTTTTATATCTATTTTTTTGTATTGTTTTTATTTTTAATTGTGTTTTGAAATTGTAAATGTACTTTTATGTTTCTGTATTCTTCCACCGGGCAACATCTGCCCAATTGTAGAATAAAGCTTATATCTAAATATCTAATTTTTGCTTTCATAAGAATTACAAAATAGTAATATAAAACAAGAAATTGGTTGTATTATTCGTTTATATAATAAAACGAGTATGTTTATTACTTAAAAGGAAAGAATAGATGCCTTGATATACTTAGAACATACGCCTTTCGAAAAACAAGTCTATAAACACACATTCTTTAAATTAGGAATTGGAAATTACGGATGGCCGTTACGGAAATTACGGAAAAAGTATGGAAATTACGTTCATATGTAGATTAATAACTATTATCAACTAACGATTCGTAGCCTCAAATTAGTAATAACCTACAAATTCTAAACAAATACCTTAATTTATTCCTGACACATTTCAAGTGAGTTAGAATTAAATCTAAAGTTTCTGCAATGTTGTATTGCTACCGTAGATATTGCATTTTCCTGATTTTCATGATTATTGTACACAGATAATTGGTTATCGTATAAGCGTCGAATTCATGTGAAGTGGTTGCGACGAAAGCGACGTAAAATCTAAGCCTTGAAATCTTTGCTCGTAAACGACAAATCGGGAGAATTACGAAACCCGTCAATCGAGATCTCTCCATTTGCGGGAGAATTGAATGCCGGAGAATATATAGATGATTTCTCACCGGAATTGTCGTGTTACATATTTCAAATTCGACTTTCAAAAACTCTCTATTAACTAAAAGGCTTTTAACTGCTCGTTTACGATTTCGTTTTCCATTTCGTGCCCTAATAGAAACCGATTTTTAATGCTGGCGGTGAAAAAAATGTTTTTTTTTATCCACTTTGGTTGTACAATGTCACACTGTTTGATATTGCGATCGTTGTCAAAATAAACGTCATTAGATCATATATACACAATACACAATAGAAACAATATTATTCTAACACACACATATACACAATATTATGCTTATAATACATGCCGTTCCGTTCACTGTATCAAAGTGTCTGTCCCATTTCGTAGGACGATTAGTCACATTGGCACGGAAATTGTTGTGTATATTGATAGTTTTCAGTGTATTGTGTATATTGGTGTTGAAGTGGACACAACGTGTTTGTTTTGTTGTTCGATTACGTTATTTCGTACGTTTCGATTACGTTATTTTCGTACGCGTCAACGGCTGTGGTCATGAGTCCCTTAAGTTTAGACATGTTTTTATTACGGGACGAATCGTTGTTCTTCCCTCGCTGGATTGTGAGATGCGGCGCCAACCTATGTTTCGCGTGCGAGGTTTTCCGCTTCCAGGTATCGCCCATAGCGGGGCACCGCTCCAGCTGGGACCAAACCCAATCTGACCACTGGTCTCCCTACATGTGTGGTGGTGTGATGCATGTAACTGTAAATAAGGGGTAATGATAAGAAAAGGAAGACTAAGGAAAGATCGGGCGCGTGCCTTGGCCTGCTTGTTACTATACTGCCCCGGCATTTGCCTGGTGTTTGATCGGAGAAACCGCGGAAAACTACCAATCAGACCATAGCTTATAAGCTAATGTCGAAAATCCTGATACCGTGAGGACAGGAACCGAGGACCCCCTCGGTCAGAGGCAATGCAATCAGATGATGCTTCGTGACTCCTCGCCGGTTGTAGACCTTCGTGTCGTAACATCTTATTATAATTTTCAATTGGTTATCAAACCAGCCTTGATTGATAGTTCTCCAATCCTGCAATGTAATAAGGCGTATTACGTTTCTTTGTGGTATATAACATTTATTAACTTGTGATCATCAGCCCTCCAGCCGACGATAGTAGCCCTCTGTGTGGCTGGTCAGAGGCAGGGGCGGTGGCGCAGGCGGGATCAGTGGTTAAGAGCGGGGGCGGGGGGGGTAGCAGGGGGTGGAGCGGTGGCGCGGGGGTGGGGACGCAGGCAAGGGCGCGAGCAATGGGACACGGGAGGTGGCGGGGGAGGGGGCGGGCGGGGGGCGGAGGCGCGGGCGGGAGGATGGGCGCGGGTGGGGGCAAGGGCACGGGCGTGGGCGGGGAATGGGCGGGGCGTGGGCGGGGCGTGGGCGGGGCGTGGGCGGGGCGTGGGGCGGGGCGTGGGCGGGGCGTGGCGGGGGCGGGAAGGAGGCGAGGCGGGGGGCGGGGCAGGGCGTGGCGGGGCGGAGGGCTGGGGGAGCGTGGGCGGAGCGGAGCGTGGGCGGAGCGTGGGCGGAGCGGGGCGCGGGCGGGGCGTGGGCGGGGGCGTGGGCGGGGCGGGGCGTGGGCGGGACGCGGCGTGGGCGGGGCGGGGCGGGGAGGAGGCGGGGCGGGGGCGGGGCAGGGCGTGGGTGGGGCGTGGGCGGGGCGTGGGCGGGGGCGGGGCGCGGTGCGGCGCGGCGGGGGGCGGGGCAGGGCGTGGGCGGGGCGGAGGGCTGGGGGAGCGGGGGCGGGGCGGAGGGCTGGGGGAGCGGGGGCGGGGCGGAGGGCTGCGGGAGCGAGCGGGGGCGCGGGCAGCGTCAGTGGCGATGGGCAGGAGCGGGGTCATGGGCGGTGGTGTGGGCGGGGCGCGGGCAGGGCGTGGGCGAGGGCTGGGATGAGGGCTGGGGCGCGGACGGGGGCTGGGACGGGGGCTAAGATGCGGGCGGGGGCGGGGGCGGGGGCCGGGGCGGGTCGGTGGCGGGGCGGGGGCTGGGGGAAGCGGGCGTGGTCAGAGGCGATGGGCGCGGGCGCGGGCGGTGTCGTGGGAGGTGGCGCGAGCGGTGGCGTGGGCAGGGGTGCGGGCGGGGGTGGGGGAGCGTGCTGTGGCGGTGTGTGGCGGCGCGGGCGGGGTCAGAGGCGTTGGGGCGCGAGCGAGGGCGGGGCGGGCCGGCGGCCGACGCGGGTGGCCAGGTTAAGCCCGCCGTCTTTTTAGTTTCGCCGGAGGCCGTCGTTGAAACGGCCGCTCCAGGCCTTCACCCACTCCTTCCACCACCACTTTCCCCTCTCCTCCTCCCCTCCTCACGCCTTAAAGAACAGAAGAAGCGCGCTGGCTCGCTCCCTCCGTCTTCTCCATTGTTCTCCGCGATGTTGCCTTCCGCGCATACGAGGATTTGATTCACCCAGAACCGGCCCTCGGTCTCTTGTTGTAACTGTGGGGTTTTTGTGCTACAAAAGGAATGTACGGTTATTGTTTTACGTTATTTGATTCGGAATACATTATCGTAAATGTCGAATACGAACACTTCTTGCGCTGCTGGTCCAATTATGTGCGGCAAAAAAAAAATACTTGTCGAAATATTATCTTTATTGTATTATATCTCTCTTTATGGTGCTTACAGGCATTAAATGTGTAAATGACATCACAGTAAACGTTACTACATACATCAAAAACCAACTGTCAAATACAAACAATAATGGTACTGTGTATATCTTTCTCGCGGTCAATCACAATATTTTACGCAATTCGGAATATAACTTACGAAAAAACAACAACAAAAAACGTCAATTTGTGCAAGTTTTTTCCCCACGAGAATGTTGATGTCATCTGTTGGCATTGCAGGAAAGTATTGTGTCCCAGGAACACAATTAGTAATTATGTAGGTGGCTCACTGATTTGAATACCGGAATATTAAAATGATATAAAAATGAAATTGGGAAAGAAAATTTTCCCAAGAGCATTCTTAGGATTTATTACTGTTGCGCTGCGTGAGCGAAGATGGTGGTCGTTTCACTCTTTAAAATGTTGGATTCCAAGAATTTGGAATGTTCCTAGAGAAAATGGTCAATTGAATGGTACTCTTGTACAATTCAGTACAATCCTACAAGTACACTGTTACAAGCGTTTTGAAAAGTTTTTCGTCCACGGCTCCCTTGATCTTAGGTGCGTTCGCCCTAACTTTACTCAGCACGAAAATAAATGCACGTGGTCGTCACTTGTTCTCATTGGCTGACGGACACCACACTCCCCTTCAGGGCGTCGTGCGCTATAGGAGTTAGGTCCCTTTCAAATTTGATTTTCTGACTCTACACAAACAGTCGAAATAATTTTCTCCTTTCCCTTGACGTAAAATCAGACACCGAGCGTGATCTTAACTGCCAACCTTCAGCTGCCAACTAACCTGTTTGAGATAACGTTCGTTCGCCAGGCCGTCGGCGCCGCTCCTGCCAAATTTTATCAGTACCAGTTCCGTTCTCGAATGAGAAAGTTCTAAAAGAATGCTGTATTTTTGTTTGATTATTGAAAGTTGTGTTTGCTCATTGCGTGGATTTGTTTCCACATCGAACACAATAAGTGAAGCAGTTCCTGGGATAACCCGGTTTGAAACATTCGCAGGGTAAATCCCTCAGAAGCGGTGAGAAGAAGGTTGTATTGATGTATTTGAACAATTAGCGGCTAAAAATCCGTCAATGACTTTGTGGCAGGTGGAAGAAATGACTCCTGAATTGCAAGTGTCGGTGTCAGAAGTGTTTGAAAACTGTGTAATGAATTAAGTCATTGGAAAGGTAACTTCTCCACATAAGAAGAGATGTAGAGCAAAACAGGTTGAGGGCGAGTGCGATGAATTTGTTAATCTTCCATTCGTATTCATGTGCACATTTTTTCGTAGAAACGAATTTCCAAATTAAAATAAAATTCTTGATGTGGTTAATGAAGATTCGGGACTGCCAAATTTTAAAAGAACGTCACTGTACTTTCTATTGAAATTCGTGCTTGGGCGGGATTTCACTGCTACCTTACAACACACGTAAATGTAAGTTCTGTGATATTCAAGCAAATTATCTGCATATTTGGCTGGTATTTTGGGTGTATTAAAGAAGAACTAGTGAAAATAATATGCTACGGCAGTTCTGGCTGTGACAAGTACCGGTATTTGAGGATGGTCGTGGCGCGAATGGCGTAGCCAATCACGAAGTACAGAGCGGAGGGATACACTCGAAGTTTGTTTACATGCGGAGTGAAGTTACAGCGAACGGACCTTAAACGAAACTTCCCGCGGCTTGCCAGGTAACAATAAGTTTCAGATATAAGGGTTAAAATAGGCCTACTAAAGTTTCAACACAAATGAGTGAGTGATATAAAGGCTAGTTTATTTCTCCGTTTTAATTAGGTAATAAAATAACTCATAATAATTTTCGTGTCGTCGCCGCGCTCTCGCGTGAGCACGGGAACACTTGATCTGCGTGGGTAGAAAAATTCAATATCCCCGGCCGCAAGTAACATATAGTATGATAGTGCGGAATCATTTTGTAGTTATAAATGACACAAGGATTAATGTAAACAAAATATAAAGGTAATTTCTGTTGGATTACCTCGAGGCCCGTACCATATGACCGCGACGCCCAACAGTGTGTAATTTTGACGATCTAGGAGCAAAAAATTAATAACTCTCTTTGAAATGAATTTCTCGTAGTTTTTGGAGGTCTGTTGTGTAAATAATGTCCAAATAAACAAATTTTCTCGTAAACCTTCAATATTTACGAAATATTTTTTTAAACCATATAGGAAATTTGAATACTTGTATTACCCTTAAGACAGTATCTGTTTTTCAAACGTTACATTTGTTTAACTCTATTGGAGATAATATTGTAATTTTACAAAACATTGCAAAAAAATAAAATAAAAAGAATATATACCAAAATAAAAGTCGAAAATGAAAAAAATAAAAACCAAAATAAAATGAGAGGAATTAGTTTGAAACACTATTCGCGTATTCTGCTGATGATGATTCTTCTAAATATACCGTCTCTTTTTTGCCTTATTGCCTTGATTCTAATATCACCAAAAGTTCATGTTTCACTTTTTTGGGTGCAGTTGTAGTTTTGGCGCGTATGCTCGATATAAATGGATCTGAGCTAATAAGTAGCCGGTGGAGCAAATTCATAATTGCAACGTTTTTCTAGTTCTTTTTCGCCACTTTCGCTTTATTTGTCATATTCGCCTCTAACTCATGTTCGTATTTCTGAAATATAAGAAATATGCAAAATGCACTCAAAATCATTTTTTAATGTATGTGTACATACTGACAGTTTGAAATATTGCTATCCACCAACAAAGCAAGTGCCTGATCAATTGACAATGATGCAGGCTTTTGAAGAATGGATCTTCGAGCTTTCTTATATGTAGTTCTATTGGAAGAGGCTTCACAGAGCTCCTTATCAATAGCTGCCACATATCTTTTGTCATACTTCCTTAGTTTGATTTCAATAGGTATGGATAATTTTTCTGGGGTAGTAGTGTCTAAAAAAGATTCCCTTTTTATGGTTTAATTTCACAATACCTGAAGGACTTATTAGGTCTTCTACCTCTATTAATTTGTATATTTATGTGTGGTAGACCTGGGACTGCCTCTGATATTTAATCAGGAAGGCAAAGAGTTTCTTGCAGCCAGGACGAGTTATATTTCAAGAACGACTCTTTTCTTCTTACAAAGTTTTGCAATCCGGTTTCAATTTTTTGACAAATACATCTAACATAAGAGTTAATTTTGTCCATCAATGCTTTTTGAGGTTCTAAAATTTCTAATTCACGTAAGAAAACATTTAATACAGCTTCAGATCTCTCGTCAATTGAATTTTTACTTATGTATGAAATAACAAGCTGCGGATAACATGAAGAGCCTTTCTGTAAAAACGTTTATAAAATTTAGATAAGCAGATATAAGCAGCTAGTCTTTTCGCGATTAAGAACCCAAAAGTACTAGTTTTAAAATGAATATGGCCCAAAAGGTGTATAATGGTGTATAACACACTAAAACTCTAATTGAATTTAGAGAACGTGTAATAAATTTAATATAAATCGCTCGCCTTTTCTATTAACGGTTTTAGGCACAACAAAAATAAATAATTAAATTTTATCCACATAAAAACAATTGTAAAAGCATGTACATTACTAACAGTAAACCCACACATCACAGGATTAGACAAGTAGTGTATCCCTACCAAGAGAACTTCGCGGACTGAAAAGGGCCATTCAGAGCTGAGCGCTGGCGGAACGGCGATTGACGTGTTTGAACATGCACCATGGGGTCCACGTGACGTTCAAGAGAAAACTAACAACGTTCCCACATAGTTCAGACAGACTCCTACACAGAAATATTACAATTTTACTAATTTGATTCAGTCGAAAATTTAATTTTTTTCAGTCGAAAATTTAATTAAATTTAATTTTGGGAGGCGCGACGCACAGTTTGAAAACCCCTGCACTATTGTAAAGCACACACATCATCTTCATCTACTATGGTCCGATTAAAATAAGTTGGTGATCGACAGTTGCGTACGGAAAGGAGCGACGTTGACAAGTTGGATACCACTGAGCACGCGTTCCCGGGGCACGAAAATAAACATTTCAAATAAATACTTACAAAAGTAACCAATTCATATACTCATACTGTATGAAGCAACAGCTTCAGAAGCACAACTGTTAATCACCAACTTATTTTCATCGGACCTTAGTGCCCTGACCATCGTAGTTCCACCACCTCACCTCTAAATGCAGACGGCCGCCTCGAATAAATCAGAGCCGGTGTGGTGTGGCTGTCCTACTCTAGTTGGAAGACGTTCCCTCACGGCCTGGCAGCTCTCCGAATGCACGGCTCAGGTATTCTGGGATGCGGTCTCACGGGCCCGAACGGGCATCGGGGTCAACAAATACCCTCCATGCCCGTGGCTTCCGTGTGTAGAGCCTGTTCGGGCAGGTCGGGGTTCGAAATAGAGCGGCGCTGTTATTATGCATGATTCAGACGCTGTGGGCCATTCATCTTCTTCTGGTCCCGTTTATTATCAACTAGGAAAACCTGGCAGACGTTGTTCTGCCCTTCATCTCCCTCTTTCCCTTTCCATCTTCATTTCTCACTGTCTCTCCCTTCCTCCCTCACCCTGTCCCTGACTGTCTCTGGCTCTAGCGCTCTCTGTTCCTCTCATTCACATTTACTTGCAGATTTTGCACGTGAGGTAATATCGGGAAGCGCCGCACCAGCAAAAATGTAATAGAATATTCGAGAAGAGCTCTTTCTGTAGATTACGGCGTGAGAAACGTTTGTTATCGGCCTCAAAATTTTCGTTTTTAAGGCCATAAAACGCACCGTTTAGGAGTTATTTAACGATATAGCTTCAAAATGCTGCCGAGTGTGTTGCGGGTTGCATTTGATATGAATATTTAGTTTTGTTCTACAGCGCCATGTAGTGGAGTTAAAACAGAATTAACCGCACATAAACCTCCTGAGTGAAAAACACATAGAAGTGCCAACTTTCATGGAAATCGGTCCAACGGTGTCGGAGTTTAGCTCTTATATATATATATATATATATATATATATATATATATATATATATACATATATATATATACATACACCAACATCCAGTTTTATGTATATAGATTACTCACATTCTGTGGATCATTCATCCTCTTCTTGTCTCGTTTATAGTCAACTAGCAGACCCGTCTATGCTTGGCTATTGCAGTGTATGAAATAAATACAATTCAAGTTCAGAATCACTTTCTTCAATGAATATTAACTGCGTATTAACTATACAATAACGACGTATTAACTAGACTTGACTATATTACACTACACTTAAGAATAAAATAGTCGAATCACGGTGTGCGCCGCTAGCAATTGGTTCAGACTTCCCACTTTCTTGATTCCAACTTCAATCTTATTCGATATTATAAGTCGAAGAGAAGTGTGTGGTTCAAAACAATATCCATAGATTGCATTTTCAGTAATGTCCTCTCGAAACGGCGTTCCTTGTGGAATAACTTTGCAAAAACAACGCCCCCAATTACTCGATTTAATTCAAACCATTCTTTAAATACTGCCGATACTTATAAGAACTCCCTCGCGGTTCAACTCATTGGTCAGCGTGTTCGCTTTCCATGACGCGACCCCGGGTTCGATTTCGGGCCGGGGAAGATGTGTAGTGCGCGTTTTCCTTGCAATGTCCCAGTATATGTTGCTGTCTGATTGAGCAGACTTACTTCTCATGTGAAGAAGACCAGAATACGGCATGAGGATGTCCTTGTGCTGACCACACGTGCCCCTGAACCCATGGCCGTGAGGCTGGGACGCTGCTGATAGGCCGTGGCCCTTAACTGGCTGTCTAACTGGCCAAACTGGCCCTAACTGGCCAAGTATACTGCGATTTTCTTAACTTTGCCCCTGACAGGAATCAGCTGTTGACGCTTTAATCCAATCGGGAGCTTGAACGTCACCATAGTGACGTCACTGTCGCGAAATATAAGCTCCCGATTGGATGGCAGCGAAACAGCTGATTCCTGTCAGAAGCGAAGTTATAAAAGTTGCAGTATAGAGACAGATAGACTTACAGGTATAAGAATAAAATTTTACCGAAATCGGCCGTGTACTTTTTCGTCTGTATGCATCAGACAAACGCACATTCCGTTTTACTTACGTGTAGAAGATCATCAGTTTACTTCTTGTCATTTTTGTCCTTCGTCTCGGCTTTGCCCTTCTCCATGTCTTTCTCCTTGATCTTTTGTTTTTCCGTCATCTCTACTTTCTGATTTTTTTCTTTTACTTCTCTCTGATCATCTGCGCAGGGTTTTTTTTTCAATTTTCGTTATATTTCTTTGTTATTAACAATTATTACATTGTCGCTAGTGAATATCTGTGCAGTTTTCATTCTTTCTCGTTCTCCTTCGCCCTTATCGTTCGTGTTCTTCTCCCCTTCTTACTCATTCCTCTATGTTCTTCCTCCCGAATCTTTCTCTTGCTTTTCAACTCTTTATTCTCCTCTTAACATCTTTGTATTTTCTATCTCCTCTTTCGTCTTTTTCTTGTTCTCAATATCCCTTTCTCCTTTTCTCTCGTTGTTCGTCACCGTTTATTTCTCCTCCCTTCTCCTCCTCCGCCTTCTTCTTCTGTCTCCCTTTCTCACTCATTTAATGTTCAGTAGAGTAAGGCATTCTAATCCTGTCCGGAAAAGTATTCGAGATATATAAGCAAATTTAATGAATTCTTTTCCTGTAATTGAGCGTGTCATATTTCTTTCCAATGTAGTGTTGGAAAAGAAATAGAATTTAGATTGTTTCTATCAACACATCAGATGAGGCGATGACGAGTTAATATAGAAACAGCTGAACTATAACACTGTGTTTGGTTTAGATAAATGGATGTTATAATTTGAGGATATTTGAATTTCGCCTCATTTAAGGAGTCATTGTGTGAAGATTGTATCCATTTATTAACACAAAGACCAAAAAATGTGATTGGAAAGTTTGATATCTAGAAACCCTAGGATTCGGTTCTGTAAAACCTAAGATTCGGAAGCTGAAAATCCTTGAATTCAGAATTTAGAAAAAACTAGAATTCAGAACTTAGAAAACCTAGGATTCGGAATCTAGAAAATTTAGTATTCGGAATCTAGAAAATTTAGTATTCAAAAGCTAGAAAATTTAGTATTCGGAAGCTAGAAAATTTAGTATTCGGAAGCTAGAAAATTTAGTATTCGGAAGCTAGAAAATTTAGTATTCGGAAGCTAGAAAATTTAGTATTCGGAAGCTAGAAAATTTAGTATTCGGAAGCTAGAAAATTTTGTATTCGGAAACGAGAAAATTTAGTATTCGGAAACGAGAAAATTTAGTATTCGGAAACGAGAAAATCTAGGATTCGGTATCTAAAAAAAATCAGGATTCGTCTGCTTTAAGGCATCGGCACGGCAAGTGACACATTAAAAAATGACTGCGACCTATTTTGGGCATTTCTTACGGTCACGAGTTAAACGATGAATTAACTCGTTGGCGGCGACTTTCCGTGGCAGGGCACTTATTTATTTCGCGTGAGAGTCGACGTGGAAAAATGCGAGTGTCGCTCTCTGCGGTCGGCTGGTTGAAAGCCCGCGCGTGTGACACGAGGCAGGGCGGCAAGCGACGGAGCGGTAGAGCACTAGAGCGTGTGACGGCGGTTTGCGCACAGTGTGCATTGAGCACACTGCACAGCCAAGTCTTCGGTGGAATCCATGCGAGGAGTATATATGCAATAAAGCGAAAAATGTGAAATATATATTTTTCTATTCCCATTCTATAATTCTGTCATTGAATGGCTGCAGCCCGTTGAATAATGAATCTCATTACTAGGAGGAGGGTTTTTATGCCCTAAAAATCTTATGATATGCTTTTAAAAACATCTATTTATCACCTAAAAATAAAACCCTCAGATATGTGCACTTTACTATGCAATTAAAATTAATAATATTTTCTTTTTCTGTATAAACCTTTCTAGATAAAATTCAGGAGAAGCATGCTGAATGAAAAGATATATTTTTGTGCAAACATTTATAGCATATAATAATTTTTCTGCTTGGTTTAAAGAAAATATATCAAACAATATCCTAAATTTTCACAAGTATTTTATCATCTATAGAAAAGGGAAAAAAATGTAAGCTGTGAAAATCTTTTTCTAATACATGCACGCTCACAAATAAATAAATTCTGTGAAACCTGAAAAGTTTTAGTGATGTCTCTATCTTAAAGAAATACGCACCAATCGAAAAAATCGGGGTGAGGGGTGGTGGGGGCGTGGTGAGGGCGAGGCGTGGTGGGGGTGAGGCGTGGCAGGGGAAGATATGGCGTGGACGGGAGTGTGGTGGGCGGGGCAGGGCAGAAGTGAGGCGGGGAGGGGGAGGAGCGGAGGTGGGGCCGGGGAGCGCCAGAGCGGGGTGAGGCGGGGCGGGGAGGGGTAGGGCGGGGAGGGGCATGGCGGGGCATGGCGGGGAAGGGCGGGGAGGGGCGGGGCGGGGCATGGCAGGGCTGGGCATGGCGGGGCAGGGCGGGGTGGGGGGGCAGGGCGGGGTGGGGGCGGGGCGGGGCAGGGCGGGGAAGGGCGAGGCAGGGCGGGGCAAGGCGGGGCAGGGCGGGGCAGGGCGGGGCTAGGCGGGGCAAGGCGGGGCAGGGCGGGGCAGGGCGGGGCAGGGCGGGGCAGGGCGGGGCAAGGCGGGGCAAGGCGGGGCAAGGCGGGGCAGGGCGGGGCAGGGCGGGGCAGGGCGGGGCAGGGCGGGACAAGGGTTGAGGCGCGGCGGGGAGGTGCGGGATGAGGACGGGGAGGGGACGGGGAGGGGACGGGAGAAGGGCGACGGCTTGGCGGGGAGCGGCGGGGGCGTGGCTGGCAGATGTGCACAAATATGCATTAACATGTTAGTTTACACAGCATCCAATTCTAACCAAATATCAAGACATTTCACTTAGCTAAGCCCTTAAGCATCAGACAAAAATATGTAAAATCATACAAATCTGCTCCTCAATCATTACGATAAAGATTTCATTTTGATACAGGTTCTTGACTAGTCACAGAGGAGTTTACGGACAAAGTATTGACACTATTAATCATTGAGAAAGGTTCTAACAAGTCTTTCGTTTGATTGTGTACATTGAAATGTATTAAATATATTATTCTTGTCAGTTTTAATTTATTTTATTTTCAGTAATTTTTTACGCGGAATATAATTGAAAATAAATTGGATCATCATTTCCCTTTGATCAGTGCAGTGGTGAACCAAAGTCACCTGCGGCAGAGTAGGGTAGAGAGCTGTCAGCTAGGTGGCCTTGCCTGAATCCTACGTGTCAACTGCCACGAAACGATTCAATGTAAAAGTTTAACTTATAAAAGTTATCATAGGTGGTAAAAGAAGTACTGTATGAAACTCGGTGTAATGGTTACTAATATGAAGTATTCTGTATAGTTACTATATACGCTCGTTTCTCGCTAGTATTGTAATATATATCAAATGAGCAATAATACTCGTATATTATTGCTCATTACATCATCGTTTCATAATGTACTATTAAATAGACAAATAAAATATATGCAGTCATCTTAGCCATTCAGAACGTTGGTTGTTACATGAAACAATTGTACGGTTTCGTAGGTAGAGTTAATTATACTTTTTGACCTTGCTACGTAAGGAGTGAGGAGAAAGAATTGTAATCGTGAGGCGGAAATCGGCGATTTTTTTGTTGAAAAACACTTACTGTCGGTCACTGCTAACGAAAAAGTAAATCTTGTCCCTATGTATAGTACATTACTTCCTCTATAACGATGTGTAGTCACAATCCAAGTTTTGTGGATCCTTATATATCGATTGACAGCAAAACGTTTGTCTATCAGTCTTAAGGTCCGTCCGTCTGATTGTGGTCAGCGCTAGCGCCTATTGTCAATGTTAATGGCTCCGATTTACAATTTCTTTGGTTTCCTCCAATAATTCTCAAAATGATGCTGGAACATATTCACAGATAATGGGACGCGCCATAATGAGTAAATCCAATGTGACCGCATTCACAATGCAACCCAACATCAGAAGTGCTTCTGTACAAGCAAAGTACTTGCAACTAGTCTTGACACTCACTTTTTTCTGTTCGCGTCTTTTCGTCCATTTCTGAGCAATTTGTGGCGGAAGTTGACGCGGTGCTACCAACCGCTGTGTGTGTGCGTATGTGTGCGCACGCGTGTGTGTGCGTTTATGTGCATGTAAGTGCGTGCAGATGTGTTTGTGGGGAGGGAATCTGGTCGGTGGAAGTAAGAAGAAAAGGGAGATGAAAGGTTGGTATTAAAGTTTTTGACATGAGAAAACTTCAGGCCACACAAATAGTTGGGACAAAGGACGAGGAGAATTCTAGCGGCCGGCTGCTCTGATCGGTAGTTTTCCGTGGTTTCTCCGATCAACACCAGGCGAATGCCGGAGCAGTACCCTAACAAATGGGCCATGGACCGCGCGCGATCTTTCGTTCCTCTTCCTTGTCCTATCCTCTCCTCTTACACACACACACACACACACACACACACACACACTTACACTAACATGCACTACACTACCATACATACCGGGAGACCGGTCGGGAGCTTACTGCTTGTCCCGGCTAGGGCGGTGCCCCGCTGGTGGGAGATACCTGGTTTAGGGGAAACCCCTCTAGTCGACGATAGATCGACGCCAGATCTCGCCATCCAGCGGGGAAAAGATCCGCCACCCTCCCGAGGAAAAACACGCACTACACTTACGGGACTAATGACCAAAGTAGTTGATGCGGCTGGAAACACAAATCAGTCAATCAATCCCATCATTCGCGTAATTATGATCGAGGATTTCCATAGAGAACGCGACGCGCCACAATGAATAAATCCACTGTGACCTGATCCAATGTCAATAAAAACACAAACACTTGCGGCTTGGACGAATTTACGCCCAGATAAAGGAGGCACATGCCTATGGCGGCAAAATTTTATAGGCTGCCAAAACTGGAGACCAAAATTTTGTCAAAAGAGCCCCTTTGTTCTTACGTGCGAATTGCCATTTTTGTTGTATTTTATGAATTTTTTAACAAAATGATTAAATACTCAAAAATTAATTTATTTACAAGCTGATAATACCTTCTCCTATATGACTTGTGATAAGTGAAAATGAGCGATGTTTACATTTTCAGATGTCATACAATTAAGATTGAAATACATTTAAAGAAAAGGAATCTTCATGTTTCTTCGAGAAAATTATTCATATTATAAATTACACATTTAAATACACGTAAGTTTGATATGGGGTTGAGGACGTCTTGTTTCAATCATAGTTTCAAGTGTTAAATGTAGATAGCTCGGTAATTTTAAGAATTAAAGAGAGAAAAATGGTAGAATAATAAATACGCATAACTACAAAAAAATAATAAATTTGTTATTTCATGCATACAAATTTATTATTTAAAAATTGATTTTCTTTAAAACATTAATTGATTTTCTTTTAAAAAAATGAACACGTATAATTTATCAATTACATTATAATTTTAGTCAGAAATATTCCTGTCCAATTTTTGAACATAATTTATGCTAGTTTTTTTTATAAAACATTTTTCCTGGGTTACATGAAAAAAAGGAGGCAATTTTCGCGTGCTTAAAGGATAGAAAGTTGTTAATCCGCTTCTGCTTGCAGCTTGTGTTGACTCCCAATTCTTTTCTGTTCGCGTCTTGGGCCAGTTGAGAGCCGTGTGAGGCGGGGGCCGAGCCGGTGCCACCGACCACTCTATGTGTGTGTGTGTATGTGAGGGGGAATCTGGTCGGTGGCGGTGGAAAGTGGGAGGGGAGAGCCGGAAGGTTGGCGCGCAGCCACGAGGGAGGACTTGTTGCAGATCTACACCTGGCCGAGCGCCCTCAGCTGGGCAACTGTTAGCTCGTGCGCAGAAAAAACTCCTTCAGCACACACTCGTCGGGAGAGATGGCCCAGGGGCATGAACTGATGTCACTGGCAGAACCTCTCACCGGGAGGTCCTAGATTCGAATCCCGACGGGGGTGGGCAGGATTTTCGACACTGGCTACATAGCAAGGCCGAGTTCCGTCGCTGTCTGGAGGAGAGTTCTAGTGGGCGGGCTGCTTTGATCAGTAGTTTTCCGTGGTTTCTTCAATCAACATCAAGCGAATACCCTAACAAACGGATCACGGTTGGCGTGCGATCTTTCACTACCTCTTCCGTTGCCCTATTCTCTCTCCTTCTCACCCTCTCTCTCCTCACACAGTAACATGCTCTACACTACAAACACTCCTGGAGACCGGTCGAGAGCTTAGAGCTTGTCCCGTCTGGGGCGGTGCCTCGCTGGTGGGAGATACATTGATGAGGGATACCCGCTAGCCGACGGAAGGTCGGCGCCCGATCTCACCATCCAGCCACCAACGACACATCCCGAGCAAAAGTATGCACTTCACTTACGGGACTATTGACTAGTAGTCGACGCGTCCGGAATCACAATCAATCAATCACACACTCACTTCCGCATGCGAACATTAAATATCGCCAATCACCATCTCACTTCATATAGCGTGATGTTATTGTATCTACTTTATGTAAAGTCAAACTTCACGAAATTAGCATCAGTTTCATAAAAGAATGTTCTAATAAACTACGTCCTGCTATTAACTATAGTCAACCTTTTTGTCTCCATTTTCAGAATCAATAGTCACCTGCAACTTAAACTAAAATTAGATTTTTTAAGTTCCAATATAGTAAATATTCATTTCGTATCATGGTATTACAAAACACCATTATCTAAGCCCGTATTTTAATGAAATGACTTTCGGTACTTATTTCGTTAATAGGTATTGTAGTAAGAAGGGGAGTAAAATTTTCGTATTTTCATATACTAATTCATATTTAATTCTCTTTAATTCTCTCACACAATTATTATTGTATCTAGATGGTGATTTTAACCTTGCAGTGATAACGTGAGATGTTTTAAAACCCCCACACTGCTTTCATGATTAATACTAAATTATAAAAAATATAAATTAATAGAATAATCTTCTTCTATTATTAACAATAGTACAAGAAAGCGGGGTCGTGATGGGGACCGAGGTGTGGCGGGGGTGAGGCATGGTGGTGGTGGTGGGGGGTGAGGCGTAGTGGTGGGGGTGAGGCGTGGTGGGGGTGGGGATGAGGCGTGGTGCGGGTGGGGATGAGGCGTGGTGCGGGTGGGGATGAGGCGTGGTGCGGGTGGGGGTGAGGCGTGGTGCGGGTGGGGATAAGGCGTGGTGCGGGTGGGGGTGAGGCGTGGTGCGGGTGGGGATGAGGCGTGGTGCGGGTGGGGATGAGGCGTGGTGCGGGTGGGGATGAGGCGTGGTGCGGGTGGGGATGAGGCGTGGTGCGGGTGGGGATGAGGCGTGGTGCGGTGGGGATGAGGCGTGGTGCGGGTGGGGATGAGGCTGGTGCGGGTGGGGGTGAGGCGTGGTGGGGGTGGGGGATGAGGCGTGGTGGGGGTGGGGATGAGGCGTGGTGGGGGTGGGGATGAGGCGTGGTGCGGGTGGGGATGAGGCGTGGTGCGGGTGGGGATGAGGCGTGGTGCGGGTGGGGATGAGGCGTGGTGCGGGTGGGGGTGAGGCGTGGTGGGGGTGGGATGATGCGTGGTGGGGGTGGGGATGAGGCGTGGTGGGGGTGGGGGTGAGGTGTGGTGGGGGTGGGGATGAGGCGTGGTGGGGGTGGGATGAGGCGTGGTGGGGGTGAGGATGAGGCGTGGTGGGGTGGGGATGAGGCGTGGTGCGGGTGGGGATGAGGCGTGGTGGGGTGGGGATGAGGCGTGGTGGGGGTTGGGATGAGGCGTGGTGGGGGTGGGGATGAGGCGTGGTGGGGGTGGGGATGAGGCGTGGTGGGGGTGGGGATGAGGCGTGGTGGGGGTGGGGTTGAGGCGTGGTGCGGGTGGGGATGAGGCGGGGTGCCGATGGGGGTGAGGCGTGGTGGGGGTGGGGATGAGGCGTGCTGCGGGTGGGGGTGAGGCGTGGTGCGGTGGGGGTGAGGCGTGTTGGGGGTGGGGATGAGGCATGGTGGGGGTGGGGATGAGGCGTGGTGCGGGTGGGGATGAGGCGTGGTGCGGGTGGGGATGAGGCGTGGTGCGGGTGGGGGTGAGGCGTGGTGGGGGTGGGGATGAGGCGTGATGGGGGTGGGGATGAGGCGTGGTGCGGGTGGGGGTGAGGCGTGGTGCCGGTGGGGGTGAGGCGTGGTGGGGGTGGGATGAGGCGTGTTGGGGTTGGGATGAGGCGTGGTGGGGGT
>JAHLJT010005437.1:80658146-80707121 GCA_031308135.1 Acheta domesticus | reverse complement strand
GGGGGTGAGGCGTGGTGGTGGGGGCGAGGTGTAGTGGGGGCTGAGGAGTGGCGTGGGAAGGTATGGCGGGGGCGTGGTAGGGAGAAGGCGTGGTGTGACGGGCGTGGCGGGGCGGGGGAGGCATCGCGGGGGAGGCGTGGTGGGGGCGAAAGCGTGGCGGGATGGGAGGGGTGGGGCGGTGTGGGATCGGGCGTGGTCGGGGCGGGTTTGGGGTGGGATAGGAGAGGCATCTCGGGGGGAGCGTGGTGAGGGCAAAAGTCCGTTGGGGGCAGGGCGGAGCGGGGGTGGCGGGGGCGGGCGGGGGCGGGGCCGGTCGGGGCCGGGTGGTGGGGGCGGGTGGGGCGGGGGAGTGGCGGGGCGGGGGCGGGGCAGCGGCGGGGCGGGGACGGGAGAAAGGCGATGGTTTGGCGGGGTGGGGCGGGGCGGGGAGGGGCGGGGCGGGGCGGGGGCGTGGCTGACAGGAGGCGGGGAGGAGGTTGTAACTCTATTACGCGGTCTCCCTGCACGCGCCGCCGCGCGATAAGCGATTGTTCGCAACTCGCGTGAGCGGCTCAGGCGTGGCGGCCGCAGGCGACGCGCGGTTTAGACAGTTGGTAGCCACCCGGCGGAGGCCACGCCCACCTGTGCAGCCCCTGGGCGGATACGCGGAGGCCCGCGCTCAAGGGACGCGCCGCCGCGCGGTCCAGATTTCATCGGCGTGGATGGCTCAGTTGATTCGTCAGTTGATGTCACTGCAGCGCCTCTGACCGAGAGGTCCTAGGATTGCGACGGTGGCAGAATTATCGACACTCGCTAGTCCTAGCTCGAATTTAGCCGGTGTCTGGAGAAGGATTGAATACTTACCCCGAATACAGATCTAACCCACAAAAGGTCGAAAGTTGAGTTTTCAGTGGAATAGTGACCTGTTGGACGTAATACACAGCCTCTTCGATTCTGAGGGCGCACCGGCCATTCCAAAGTATGTTGTTCTTTAGGTAAAGCTTTCCTATTTGCGACTAGTGATCCATCTGCAGCAAGATGTCGGATCGATGCCAGTAGGTTATGACCGGCAATGCCTTAACTAAAATTTGACGTCAGAGTGATTCACAGTTCATAATATATTGATGGTTTGTAATTTGTACACAGAAATAAACGAACTTCCACTGAATAGAGTTTTTTTTCTATTTCCTGAAAACTTTTCCTTTTGTGAGTTAAATCTCTATTCGGGGTAACTAAGCGGCCGGATTGTCTGTTCGATAGTTTTTTCCGTGGTGCCTCCGAACAACACCAGGCGAATGCCAGAGCAGTATCCTAACAAACGGGCCACAAACCGAGCGGTATCTTTCCTTTCTCTTCCTTGCCCTATTCTCAACTCTTACCCACACACTTACAATTAAAAGCACAATCCTACCATACATGTCATGAGCTTAGAGCTTGTCCCTTGTTGGGCGCTACCCCGTTGGTGGGAGATACCTGGTTGAGGGAAAGCCCGCGAGCCAACGTGTAAATCGACACCAGATCTCGTTATCCTGCAGGAGATCACCGCCATACCGCGATAATATGCACTACACTTACGGGACTAATCTTAGCATTTGATACGCTGGGAAACACTAATTAATTGATATTATCTTTACGATTGCATTTTTTACCCATTTTTTAATTAAGAATGCAATCTTTAAAAGTCCACTCGACAGAAGCGACGTATGATATTTCATTGTAATTCAAGTAAATAACGTGGAAAAGCTTATCTTTTGATTCGTCTCCGTGCCCAAGTGTAACATGGTTTCTCACTTTACAGGATTGCTTCAGAGATGTGTTAAAGAGCAGATGATTAATTTAAAACAATGTTTCATTGTTGATATATGTGATGCGTCTAGAAGTGAATGTACTATCGTGCGTGATAATCTAGCAAAGATACAAAGTATCACAAATATAACAAAAATGGTTCAGAGATGCTTGAGTAACAGACTTGAAGTACTACCCGGGTATTTTAAGCTTAAATAGAGAAAAGCTATTGAACCATGTGTATACCATAAATTCTGTAATAACAAACATATTTTGTGCTACCATTTGTCTCGCTTGCTTGAACGTGGGTTAAAGTTTGCTGACGCATATTGTGCATTGATTGGCGACAAACAGTACATTGATTGCCGGCAAAAATTTCTGTGGTCGTTTTCCTACTCGCACTGAGAATAAGAACTGTTCTTGGCAAGGAGTTAGCGATCAGAAAATCATTCTGGCAAAGTACCAAATCGTTTCTGGCTCTTGAAATCTTACAAAACTATAGGACGTGGACACGGTACAAATGAAATCCATTAAGTTGAATCTTAGGCAGTTAACACAGCACTCCAAAAGCGGGATGTTAAAATTCTATACATTTGGTTTTACATTCATTAATAAGATTGTAGTTTGTAGAAGAAATGTATATTTTATATCGGAGCTTTGCTTATGTTTTCTTGTATGTATTTGTACCTGCCGGTGTCTATATTACTATTACACGGTATCTATATTACTACTATCGACGGTAGGTCGGCGCCAGATCTCGCCATCCAGCGGGGAAAAGATCATCGCCACCTCCCGAGAAAAACACGCACTACACTTAAGGGATTAATGACCTAAGTAGTTGACGCGCCCGGAAACACGAATCATTCAATGAATTAATAGATCAATTCCCCACAATAGAAAAAAGGATCTACTAGACATCTTTACCCTCTCAATCCCATTCCCAAAACAGAAACCCATAGCCCAAAAACCTAAAGCAACCTCTCCTCAACAGAGCAACACCTCAATGAGCACCCTAATAAAATAAAATTCACATCTGTCAACCCCAAATAAAAACCAATAAAGACAAGCAATAGCCCACCTAGAAATAAATACAAGTTTTCTCTCCCCCACTGACATCTTCTCCCAGTCTTCGGTATATCCGGAGGAAAGGAGAGGATTTTTATTTTTGTAAATAGCATAGTTTTAAGAAAACAAAAGTGGCAGGGCCCAATGGTGAGCAGACCGCAATAAAAGAAAAATTTGAAAAAACAAATATTTTATTTTTTGATAAATTTAATTTTATTATGATTAATTATTTATTCATTAGTTATTATTTATTAAACTATTAATTATTTATTGAATTATTAATTAGTTATAATTAGTAATTAATAATAATTATTAAGATAAATATTATAAAAATAAAAATTAAAATAAAATTTAAATTTAAATTCAAAATAAAAAATAAAATCGAAATATTTTTTATATTAGTACATATGGGTCAGTGAAATGATAACTATGAAACGATAACTAAAGGATAACTAAACGATAACTAAAGGATAACTAAACGATAACTAAAGGATAACTAAACGATAACTAAATGATAACTATGAAATGATAACTAAAGGATAAATGACACTCCAGTCAGATATCCGTTTAAAGAAGTGAGTATTTACACGTGCATTATGGGAGTGGGTTTCATGACAAAATAGCCGTTATGGTGGTAATCGCGTAAATCATGGCGATTCTTTCAGTATATTATGTACTTCCTTTTCGTTCTATAGATGGAATTCACTATTTTCATGAGGGGTAGTTGTGATTAATAGAACACCCCGGCAACCCGAGAATATTTTAGCTAGTTATGAAAATACGGAAGCAACGGGTTTTAACAAAATAGTTATTTACGTTGCGAGTGATAAAAGTGACATTTTATTTTACGAAAACGAAACAAAAAGGACCCGAGACCGATAGACCTAATGGCGGAACCCATACGAGCAAAATAAAATAATTTTACCACGTGCGTCATACACTATTTTGTTTCGACAGCCTGACATTCATTTTATTTTAACCCTTTGATTCAAATACACAGATCACATAAAGATACTTAAGCCCAATAGAAGCTGATGGATAATAGCTTGTTTTCTTTGTTGTGTTCACAGATTTACCTAAACACTTACACATCTTTTGGCACTAGTGGCTAAAACTTCAACTTTTAGCTTTATATGAATGCCTTGAAAGAACCGCTTTTACTAGTGGATGTTCAAAAAAATATTTTTTTTCCATTTAATCGAAACTATTTGCAACGAAAAACGAGCTACGGATTTGGTTTCATGGTTTTGCGGACAAAATAAACAACTTCTTTCTTCCCTCGAATCTAGCAATTCAGAAATTCCGTAAACTAATTCTGTGGAGAATCTCTCTCTGTCTCTCTCTGTCTCTCTCTCTGTCTCTCTCTCTGTCTCTCTCTCTCTGTCTCTCTGTCTCTCTCTGTCTCTCTCTGTCTCTCTCTCTGTCTCTCTCTCTCTCTCTCTCTCTCTCTCGTGCGTCACAATTCTTGTGGAAGGGTGCATTAAAAACGAGCTTAAGAATGCGGCATTCAGAAAAGCAGCGTTCTTGGGTGCGTAATTATTTTCCGAGTGTAAGCGAGACTGCACTCTCACCGAGTGGGGCCCACGAGAAATCAATGTTGGCAACTATCGAACTTCTGCAAATGGCCGGAAGCACTGCGCTCAACATTCCAGGCGGCTGCCATCTTTCAAGAGGAAAGCGCCCTTCACTTGTTGAGTTCTTCCCGAAGGCGGCTCTGAAACAGAAGACGAGAGTAATGAAGTGCTTTTTGAAGGCCGATCTGAAAAGTAGAGATGAGTCGAACGCATTGATTGTGAAGAAGTTTGAAGATTTCGTTTGTTTGATCGTGAAGTGAATTATGTAATATATATTTCCGAAGAAAAGACTCTCTATTTAACCAGTTAGTAGAGAGCTTTTGCATAACGAAAACTGTATAGCGCAAAACGGTAATATAATACCCTTTTTCGCGACAACGTTCTTTAGCCAATCCTGAGGTCGAACGTGGAATAATACAGCCAATACTGGGGTCGAGCGGGAAGTAATCCAGCCAATACGGATGTCGAGCGGGGAGTAACCCTCTGTTAACCAGTCAGTCATCATCAGTCGTACTCAGTCGTTTTATCTCTTCGACCAGGAGCTCGGTACCGTTAGATCCACAGGGTTCCTGGGTGGACAGCCATCAAGAATCACAGGGAGTGACGAATTGCTTAACCCCCGTGTCTGCACCAGAGTTGTGCCGTAGACTATAATTTTACGTCTACGCATGTTTTCTACACGTAATCTACGTGTAGTCTACGTGACTCTTTTTACGTGTAGACTACGTAGACAATGTATTCTGTGTAGACTATTTATTTCTCCACATCGAATAACCCAAAAAAAAGTTTATAATAAGTAGTAATAGTACAAGCATGTTTTAATGTAATATAAAAATAAAACTTAACGATTCAGTAAGTCAAACAATATATATCTTTCCTGATGAAGAAAAGACAACCTCCGTCTTCATCTCAAGAAACCAGTAGGGGTGTTCCAACTTGAACTCCTTTAGTACTCCTTTAGATATGATCCAATCAATTTCCAATAATTGTGATCCAATAATTACAAAATAAATTTTGGCTTTGGGGGCGGATCCTGACCCTCTTACATTCGCCCCTGCCCCACAAAAATGTATATTATATTATTGTCTACATAGATTACCTTTGTCTACGCAGTGTCCGTTGTCTACGCGTTGTTTACGTGTAGACGTAGACTATGGTTCTTTACGCGTAGACGCACATCACTGGTCTGCACAGAGGTTGGTTGAGCAACTCGAGTATCGACAAGTCGCGACGTCAAACGCACTGAATATAAAGAAGGTTGAAGCTATCGTTTGTTTGCTTGTGAAGTAAATTATGTAATATATACTTCTGAAGAGAAGTCCCACTATTTAACCAGTTAGTAGAGAGCTTTCGCACAAAGCAAACTGTGTAGCACAAAACGCTAACCTATTACCTGTTCTTCACAACAACGTTCTCTAACAATTTACTGGGTTCCGAAGTAGAGTAATCCTCCGTTAACATAGTCAGTCATCATTAATCGTAGTCATTACCTTTTATTCCTTCGACCAGGAAATCGGCGCCGTTAGACCACGGGGGTTGCCAGACGGTCACCCATCCAGGAAGCCGGCAAATCTCGAATTGGTCAACTTCCGTGTCATTGCAGAGGGTGGTTAAAAAATTCGACTAGAGACTCGTCCCAACGGAGGTTTTCTTGCTACCATTTAATGTTTCATGCGTTGAGAGTGGTTTACGCGACTTTTCCTTTCCTTAGAAAGTTCCGTTATTGGTAATAGTTTCAAAATGAAACGCCAGTAATCTGCTGTCTTTACATTCCCAGGATGTCACCTCCTGTGGTTTTGCATTTCATATTTTGATTTGCTCATGCAATTATTTTCTTTCGATATTGCTGCTAGTTTTGACATACAAATACCGACTCGTTTTCATTGCATTTTCCCCGTTAACATTCACGATACGGTACCTGATAAATTACCTAGAATTGCGTACTTCCATATTTCCACAGCAGACCACCTACATGTAGACTTCTAATTTAAAATTAGAAGCATGTTTATTCGTCTCTTGAAGATCATCTTAAAAATGAAATATTCTTGTAGGCAATATGAATCACTACTATAAAGCTGTTCCTTGACATTTCCTTCTTAAAATATTCTGTTTCTGTTGAAAGTGGATTTCTTTGTCAGTCTCTGACGTGTTGCTTTTCGTTTCCTGTTGTCCTTTTGATAATATTTTTCATTTTGATCCAACAAAAGTTTTCAATTGAACAGTGAAAAAAATTTTAAAGAATAAAAGGAAAACACGGGAAGAGCTTCTCTACATTCAAGAAGTGTCATAATCTTTTTTAAATTCCACATTTTACAAATTTTTAGGGACAGTAAAAAATTCTAAATGATAATATATTCAGATATGATAACTTTTAACGTTTTGTTCTATTTATGAAATTGCGCTGATTCTAAACGAATACAAATGCGAAATCCTTCATGATTACTACCATGACAGAATTTTCGAAGTTGAGTGGGTTTATTGTATGAATTGTGTTTATTACCATATGGGTATGAGGTAATGATTTTTCTATAAGTTGAAACTTCTCTTTGAGAAGGTGTGATGTGATAATTGCCTTTCTTCGTCAAGGAAATATTTCTTTCATTTTCTAGTGTTTTAATCAGGCAAGACCAGGTACATAAATTATATGTAGTATATTGCAATATGCATCTCTAATAAATTTATTATGTGCTTCTTTTTTCAGTAGTATGCTTTATAATCTTGTGTTGAAAACTCCTATAAATTGTTGACTGTGGATTTCGTTTTGAAATATGTCAAGGAACATCGAAAGAAATCTTTTTCTAACGTTTCAGCAAATAAATATGAGTTATGCTGGAAAGTTATATTATATTGTATACATTAGTTATAAAATGTATACTTTTTTACTGTGCGCATCGAATACTCTTTATTTAGAGCTAATCAATATTTGCTAGCACCATTGGCAACTTCAGTGATATCCCTCAAAGCTTCTTTTCTCAATACTAGAGGAAGGTGATTAGCAAAGAATATTAGAAGACAAAATCAGTTGTAATTGACTGTTTTGAGGATGTTATGAAAAAACAAATAGAAAGACATTGCACACATAATAGTCCCAGCTTTCAACATTTTTCATCGCGGCAACTTTCAGTGTTTTGCCTTGTGCAATTTTTATTATAAATCAGAAGCATTATTATCATCAAAAACTCTGTACTTGGAAGTTGTTCATTTGTTTGTTTAAATCTAAATATAGAAATAAATCTTGTTATTTTTTATGATACGATAAAAAGGGAACATCAAAAAATTACTGAATGTCTTTTGCACGTTTTTTTTAATTTCTGTTGATATTTATTAGTTCGCCTTGCGTCCAATTACGACGCAAACATAACCCACTCTGACAGGCAACCTCACGTTCAACACAAACGTTAAAATATGAGTCTCAGTAAAATAATTCAAAAGAAGCAAAAAACGTAAGCTATATCATTTATCATGCGCGCTAGACCTGAACGCACGCTGAGTTCTGATAAATTATACACTGTACTAATTGACTATAAAAGCAAATAGGTGTGGATTCACTCTTAGAAATATACGATCTAGACTCACGGCAAATATCACCTTAATGGGGTGTGAAATGCAAATCACCAAGAGGATATTTTTCTCTAGTCTCTCGGAAAGTGCTCTTTGCTTTCCAGAAAGGAATTCGCGTTTAAAAAGCAAACTGTCGGCTCATCTTTTGGAAATGGTTGTACTTACCGAAGAGAAACTGGCGTTTATTATCATACCGACAATTGAATTTGAAATGAGTTGAGTTTCTTGTTTCACTATTGTGTACAGTGGGTTGGTAGTACGCAGCTTTGGACGAAACATGTGTAAATAGTCTTCACATTTTCTTACGCACACAGCATCAGCGTTTACACGTGCTGTATATTGAATGTGTTTTGCATTCACGATTAAAAAGATGGAAGAATATAGTCAGTCTAAATCTATATTTATATATTCTACACTGTAAAAAATAAGAAACAATTTTGTTTTACAAAAAATATTTCTAAAAATTTTAATGGACCAGAAAAATTGTCAAAAACGGTAAGTAACTTGGAAATATTTTATGAACGTATTATACTAATGAATTACATAAAAGTTTATTATTACTGTTACATGAGTAAAATACAATCACATATTTTGCAACAGACATTTATGCTTTGTAGTTCTTTGAGTCTCTACATTCCACAGTGAGGTTTCTTTACATCATGGAAAATGTTTCTCCACTGACATTTGTGCAGAAAATAATGAGGACGCAAGCAAATAACATTTTCAAAAAACACAAAAAAACATTTGTTCCTAATAAAGGTAATAATATGCATGTTAAATAATAACTTCCTTTAAATATCCGTATATTTTATAGAAGGTTAGTTACAGGAAGAAATGCTCATTCTGTTGAAAGATACTCGTAATTTAGGTATTTTATTCTTTGACCTCTGGCTTTTCATCGAATTCTTTTCTGTTACCAAAATATACACATTTATTTCATTTTTGTGAACGTAAACTGCCAAATAAAATCAGCTTAGAGATAAACTTAAAAGAAATAGACGCTTTTGACATTAGCTGTACGACTTCTTTCTTTTACAGCAGGTATCGCAAAGGCTTCTTCGTGCTTTCATAACAAAGGATCCCACAGGCACTTGTTTGTGGCAGTATTTCCTTTATTTCTTTAGTCTGCTATGAAAGGTATATGATTCGACTTTAATGAAGATAAACATTCCTAACCTTTATGTTTACCTACTTCTACAGGTGCAAGAAAATGAATATCTGGAATTAATGTGCTGCTGCCTAGTGTTTGGGAACGTTATTCCCTCCGTTGTGGTTGCAAATGTTATGTTCTCTAAATAATAAAGGTTCCTTAGAGTAAGAACTGCCTTTATAGTAATTTGGGTTTTGAAAAGCACTCAAACGTCACCGGAAATTGCGAAACGTACATTCGAAAACCGAATGCAAAGCAGAGGAAGAAAATGTAACTCGAGAGAAAATCGGAGAAAAATTCAAAGAGAGGAGAACATAATGAGGAATTGGAAGGATTGAAATATATTATAAAGAACGAAGAGAGAGAGAAAGAAAAATGAGTATATAAGAAGATTAATAGATGGATATTAGATAGAAGGAAAAAGATAGAAGATAGATACAATTAATAGATAGGAGGAGATTAATAGATTATAATAAAAAATAGAAGAAATGGAAAGATGTGAAGCGTACGAGGAAACAGTGAAGCGAAGAGAAAGAAGAGAGAATAGAAATGAAGAGAGAAGTAGAGAGAAAGCTCAACGACCGGGAGCTATTTTATTATTTCTAATTACTTAGCGTTCTCAATAGCTTACGGATTTCGTTCATTTCAATTTTTTCTCGTATATTGTCACGAATGCAATTAGGCGGAGCAGTTGGTTTATTTCTATAACATGTAAAATTCTCATTTATTCATATTTTGAAATAACATTATATACGTTGTGAAAAACTAGAGAAAATAATAAATGGAAAAAAATTAAATGAAAACTATTAAAATACTTCAAAACATGAAAAACACTCAATGTTAAGTACGATAAAACTACCACACGTCTCTTGTTGAGAGATGGAAGAAAATTCAAAATACTACATTTCTCATATGCAGTGTTTTTGACTGTTAGTCTTTTAAATTTTTTATTCGTATTTCCTAGTCTAAAGCAGTAGTATCACGGTCTTCTACTGGTGGCAGTGGCACACGTCGTGGCACCGTAGCATACCACGAGCTTCTCTGCGCAACTAGCGTCGGAAGAGGGAACTATTAGTACTAACCCCGCTGTTTTACAGGAGGGATGGCATTGTCTCTGGTGGCGGGGTAATGAACTGCGTGGAGGGGCGATTTCGTCGTGGCACTCGTGCCACGGTCTACCGCTCGACTATGGCATCGACCTTGACAACGTTGGTCTATAGCAAGGCGATTCAAATAAAAAAAAATGTTCATTTTCAACCGTGCATTTGAGAACACTGTTTGGGTCGCCCGAACGCTCGCGGTGTCGAGTCTTGGTAAAACCTCGGCCAGCTCGGGCGGGAAGTAATGACTTGCGGGAAAGGGGGCGTGGGTGGTTGGGTGGAGGGGTTGCCGCCGAAGGAACGAACGCGGTGGCGGCAGGAGTTGGCGGAAGTTTTAACTGCCGGATCGGCCGCAGACCGTCGTATAGGGAGCGGGGAGGGGAGGGGGGGGCGCTGGGAGCTTTGGGGGTTGGAGGTGGAGGACTGCTCATTTGCCGCGAGTCGGACACAGCCCCCCTCCCGCCCCCCACAACGCCTAGCCCGCGTCTGCCCTGCAATTCCGCTTCTTGTCCTGTCTTCTTTTCTTATTGTTTTCTTCCCTGCTTTCTCCCTTCCTTGCTCTTTTTGTCAAGTTCTTGTTTTCCTTTCTCACTCTTTTCTTTCTTGCTTGCTCTTTCTTCCTTTCTTGCTTCTTCACCCTTTCTTTCTCTATCGTCCTTTCTTACTATTTCATCTTTTCTTACTCTTTCTTTACACCTTCACCCTTTCTTGCTCTTTCGTCCTCTTTCTTACTCTTTTGCTTTCTTGCTCTTTCGCTCTTTAATGTTCTTTCACCCTTTGTTGTTCTTTTGCCCTTTGTTGCTCTTTCGTCCTTTATTACTCTTTCGCCCTTTGTTGCTCTTTCGCCCTTCGTTTCTTTCTAGTTCGTTGTTTCTTTCTTGTCCTTATTTCTTTTTTGGTTTCTGGTAATTTCCTTCTTTATTTTGTGTCTCGTCATGTCTTTCTTTGTTTTGTTTTCGGTCTTTTCTTTCTTTCTAGCCTTGTCTTTTTTTGGTCTTTTCTTTCTTGCTTATCATTTCTTTCTTTTTCCTGCCTTTTTGTCCTTTCTTGATTTGATTTTGGATTCGTGTCTTTCATGTAGTCCTATTACCGAATTTGCTGCTGACTACTCTTTTACCATTTTTTCCTGCTATTTTCTTTTCTGGCTTTCAGAGTCCTCTCCTCTCCTGTGGCCCGTGTTTAATGATTTTCTCGTATTTTTTTCATCTCTGTTTCCTTCTTCTTTGAGATTTTGGCGTAAAGGAATTGTAATATTTTCTCTGTATAGGTATTAAAGGCATTTCTCGAGAACCTTATCGTGAATGTTTCATCGTGTCTTACTCGGAAATGCAATGGCGCTTGGGAAGGGAAAATAAAACTTTCTCCCTCCATTAACAAACACGTTGAAATGAGCATTCATTTAATGAGTTCTGTTTATTTACTCGCTTGATTTTGTTTTGCGTGTCTGCGAATATATGTCCACTTTAAAAATTCTAGCATTTTCAAAGGAAAAGGGAAATTACAAAAGAAGACTTCAATTCTCAGCTTGTAAAAGCCGTTGAAAAATATCTTGTTTACCTTCGGGAATATTTTTATTTTTACTAACCGTTTTTTGTCCCTCACAATCATTGTTGACACGTTTTTATACAGAAAACTCTGTTCTCATCGTAATAACATACGTCCATGCATAACACTACTACTATTCTGACTCTGAAAACGATTCACATTCTTCCTTTCTCTCTGATACCACTCCTTCCTCTCGGTCACGTGACGATTATCTTTTTTCTTTCAACTGTCGTTTACTTTCTACAATTGTCTTTTCCTTTATTTCCTTCAGTGTTCCAATTACTCTTAATATCTTACTCATTGCGTCTTTTCAGAGCTTTATCTTCACACTTACATCACTTTTCTATTCCGATTCTAGTTTCAAATTTCAATTTCATTTCCTCCGTTTCTGTGTTCCTTCTCTTATCGTCCCGTTTCCTTTCAATCTTGCACGATTTCTTCTGCTTTCTCCCTCCTGCTCGCCTTTCTATCTTCCACTTCTCTCTTGGTTCGTCCTTTCCTTCAGTACTTTTTTCACGCCTCCTTCCATTCTTCCTCTTCCCGATGTTCCTTTGTCTTCTTTCCTCCTTTCCATATTTTTTCCTTAGCATCTTTCTACAATGTCGTCTTTTCTCCTTGTCATCTTTCCTCCTTGACTCTCTTCCTACTTGACTCCCTTCCTCCTTGACTCTCTTCCTCCTTGACTCCCTTCCTCCTTGAGTCCCTTCCTCCTTGAGTCCCTTCCTCCTTGAGTCCCTCCCTCCTTGAGTCCCTTCCTCCTTGACTCCCTTCCGCCTTGAGTCCCTTCCTCCTTGACTCCCTTCCGCCTTGGCTCTCTTTTCTCCTCGCCTTCTCTTCTCCTCGCCTTCTTTTCTTCTCGCCTTCTTTTCTCCTTGTTTTATTTTATTTTTGCCTCCCTTCCTCTCTCATGCTCTTCCACTCTCGTTCTCTCGTTTCCTCTCCCCTTCTTCTTCCCCCCATTCACCTTTCTTCCCTTCCCCCTCTCTCTCACCCACCCCCTCGCTCCCAACGCAATCGCGTGCCCTGCGGGAGATCGTTTCCCAAACTTTCTCATCCCGGGCGGGGCCCCGGAATCGGCGACCTAGCGGCGGATGGTGAGGAGGGGCGGGGCGGGGCGGAGCGGTAATGCGGCGCGTAGTTAGGTGCAGCGGAGCGCGCCAATCGAGTGGCGAAAGTCGAGCGACGCGATTCCCGAGCTCTCGATGGCTCTCGATAGAGCTCGCCGCCGTCGCCGCCGCGGGCCGAGTGCGCGCCCCGCGAAGCGATTGTTTGCTTCTTACTGCTGTAATCCGCCGCGGCGGCGCGCTGGGAGTAGGGAAAACAATTGAAGTCATTAATGCGAGATCGTCTTTTCTTCTTGCGTACACGGGAAGTTTCCGAAACGCCTCGTAATTGTTTTAGGAGTGTGTTTAACTAACGATCTGTAAAGTTTTTGTTGTCAGTGGCACTCGACGGTTGTAAAACGCTTAAAATCGGAGCAATATGTTATTGGGAATCGGAATTGATTTGACCTCTTATGCTATAACAGAGAATTCTTATGAAAAGAGAGCGTTTTATAGATTATTGAAACATCGATTGGAGATGTAATATTCATGGGGTTCCGCAAGCTGCACAGTGCATGCTCTGGTTAGCTAAAATTCATCATTCATCAAAAAACAAGAAGTAAATAGGATCTTAAGAATTAAATTCCTCTTCACTGTTATCTTCCCATCTTCTAAATGTGAAACAAGTCTTCACATCTTTAAGTTTGGCATTCCATTATTTACCTTATTGTCTACTATATTACTACGAATACTTATTGTACTTATCTATTTTATGAACGCCTTCATTATTGTATTTTTACTTTTATCTCGTTCATATCAACTTCTTTTCATTCAAGTGTTATATTTCTGAGCATAATTTGTCCTACTCCTAAGTCTTAACTGGCCTGCACCTCACCATCGAAAGCCGAATGCATTAATCGCTCCATTTTTTACTCTTCGTCTGTGCTTTATTTCTCACCTCTGTCGCCTTCGATTTTCGATCCACTATTTACGATTGCTCAATTTTCCTACTGTCTTTCTCTCTCTATCTCTCTCTATCTCATTTAATTGCTATTACCTTTAATTTCCCAATTCCCAGTATTCTCCTTCTCTAATACTCACCATCGACATCTGTCAAAGAATACAAAAAACTTTAATAATAATTTCACAAAACTTTAACAATTTCACAAAACTCTTGCAGTGTTGCGAAACACAAAATTAAAGGCTCACACTGACCAAGCGATGCTACCTGACTAACACAGCAAACAAAAACCAAATGAATGTAACATTGAAAGGTTACGAGGCACACATGGCCGGGTTGTCGAACCACACCACTGTCACAGCACCACCGCTCCTACAAATCACACCGCTGTCCAGTAGAGGGTCTCAATGCAGAAATCGTGAAAAATGCCCTTCACCGCCGTGGATGCTTCATGCTCCCGGTCCACCATAGCTCCATCCGCTTGGCCCACACTCCACCAGCTGTGTCGCCCGCTGGCCGCACATGCTCTGGGCGGTGCCCCGGGTTCGACCCCGGGCAGGGCTCAGAGGGGCGGGCAGCCGGCTAGCTGGCGGCGGGGGGGGGGGGGCGGACGTAGGCAGGGGGAGAGATACGGGCGCGACGGCGCGATGGTGTTGGTGGCGGCGGTGACGGTGGTGATGTAGTGACGTCACCGGTGTCGGCGGCGAGGGTAGCTGATTGCAACCTGGCAGGGCGGCGGAAGAGCTGTCACATGCATCAAGGCGCGGGGAAACAATGATTTAATTAATGTCTTCATTCCATCTCATTGATTGATTGATTGATTGATTGATGGATTTTTTTTTTTTTTTAAGTGGGACGCGCGAATGTTGGAATTGGCGCCCCCATGACACCCTGGTCTAGCATGGAACTCCCATAATTTAGCGGGAAGCACTCCAAAGAGTGCCCAGGTGGGCGGAAGTCGCAGGAACTTGCCCGCGCCGAGCAAAATGTGCTAACATTTATTGGGGCCGGGCGCATGGCGATGCTCGGTTCGGCACTGTCCGTCTCCCACTCACTTCTTTCAGCAACAAGCACTTAGAAGTCCACCACAGTTCTGCATTATCTTGAGAGACTCCATTCCTACTATAAACGAGTGAGGAGGGCATACAACAAACGAAAGCATAGGCGTTTGCCTAGCGTACATATTGTAATCACCTCGAACCATTACTGAGTACCTCGTAACAATTACCTTAACCTAGAAGTAACAAAATCACATAGAATTTGTAGCAGTGCTTAATCAAAAAATTATACCAATTAGTACAACAAGGAATTAATAAAACGCATAAAATGTCAAAGAACACCAAAAAAAACCAAGTGGCAGGCCCACGCAGTATGACCTAAAAAATGATAGTGGTACGCCTGTTCACCAGGCGGCGAAGCGAAAGAAAAATCAGCTGAGCATCTCTGGTCTACAGAGGGGGAAAAGTAGAGATAAATATCATGGATTGGGGCTTACTCGTGGGAGGATCTAGCCAGTGCACATAACTTTTGTACTGGTCGCAATAACTTGCCCTGGCTAGTTCGTACTTCAACAGTACGCACGACTCCTGCTTGATCAGGGAACAATTTCTCCACTACACCTAATTTCCAGTGAGAGGGCGGAGATTCCTCAATTAAAAGTACTAAATCATTTACAGCTAGTGGTGGTGACTCCCTTTTCCACTTCACCCTTTGTTGCAAGGTGTGGAGGTAATTGCGCGACCAATATTTCCAAATTATTGCTAATTTGTTATTTAAATGGCGGAACTGTTGTGCAGGAGTAATCTGCACAAGAGGCGAGTCAGTATCTATAGGAAAAGTATTAAGCGCGTGCCCGTAGACTAAGTGATTCGGGGTTAAAATCAAATTCACATCCGAATCTGTAGACGTGACTTCAAGCGGTCTTGAGTTTAAACAAGCTTCTATTTTGGCTAAGAGGGTGTACAATGTAAGCAAGGGCACAACTTGTTGCCCTAAAGCGCGACGCAAATGGAATTTAAGACTTTTAACACAAGCCTCAGCTAACGAGTTTCGGTGAGGAGCGTAGGTGGGGCAAAAGTGCCAGGAGGTACCCTGCACTGATAAAAAATTGGTGATAACCTCTAAATCCCGAGCGGAAAGAACAAAGCGATTAGCCTCGGCTAGGATACGACTAGCACTTTTGAATGTACTAGCGTTATCACTGTATATGTGCACAGGATAACCTCTTCTCGAACCAAAACGTTCAAAGGCCGCAATGAATTGAGAGGAGGATAGATTTTCGACGATTTCTAAATGCGAAGCTTTCGTGGAATGGCATATAAATACAGCAATCCAAGTCTTCTGAGACATTTTTGATCTCGTGAGAGACGGCCTTGTCAAAATTGGGCCACAATAATCTACGGATGTGTGAGCCCATGGCCGAGAAGGATTTACGCGGCTAGGGGGCAATGAACCCATAATTTGCTCCACGGGTGCGCCGCGCCAGCGCCTACACGTCAGACAAGCATTAATTACTTTTTTTGCTACCCGTCGTAGGGAGGGAATCCAATACTGGCTGGCGCACACATCCATCATCATTGCCAAGCCCGCATGTAGAAATGCGAGGTGTATCATTTCTAAGAAACAGGACGGTAAATTTGTGGTTAGGCGGAAGTATAATAGGATGCTTGTTTAACCTCTCCACCTGAGAATTCATTAAACGGCCACCCACCCGTAAAAGCCCATCAGGGCCTAGATAAGGATTCAAGCTAATGAGCGATGACTTGGGAGGTAATCCCTTTTCTTTTGAAAGTGCCTTATATTCAAGGGGGTAGATGTCTAGTTGAATGAGCCTTATAATAACCACTGTGGCTTCTCTCAATTCAAGCGGTGCCAACCAACCCCTTCTCCGCATCTGAGCCGAAGCAGGGTCAATGCGAGCAACAATTGCAGCCCGTATATTGTTAATGAATCTTAAGCATAGCGCCAACACCCTTATCAATTTGTGATATTTTGAATATCTGCTAAGTAGCACTTGAACAAATGAATTTGGTTTTCACCTACATCTGACGAGGGCATATTTGTTTTGTATGCAGTGAACATACAACAGAGAGCATCTACCTTACCATTATCTTCTACCTCAGCATCGACAAACGGCTTGGCCCACATTGACACTGGCTGCTTCAGCCACGGCGGTCCTACAAACCAGAGGGTACTGTGTTGCAGTGCCTGGGGGGAGACACCACGGGTTAGCAGATCAGCGGGATTCTGTCTCGAGCTTACATGGCGCCAACAAGATAGTGGATAGGATGCCACTATCTTTGAAACTCTATGCGCAGTGAAAGCATCCAATTTATGATTGCTTTTCACCAACCAGTGCAAAACAATAGAACTATCTGAAAAAAGATACACTTGATTAATAGAACACACAATTCTCAATGCTCTTATTACCTTCTTGGTCAATTCTACCAATAACAATGCACTACACAACTCCAAGCGAGGAATAGTCGACCCTGCCAGGGGGGCAAGTCTTGATTTAGAGCACAACAAGTGGCTATGCGCAACGGATGCAGAATCATGATTAACTAAGTATAATGCAGCTCCGTACGCCTTATGAGAGGCATCACAGAATCCTACTAGACAAGAGGGAGGGTGACCCTGGGGTAACACCTTGCGTGGGAATATAATTGATGGCAGTAAAACAATCTCATTGACCAAGGACTGCCAACAACAAGTAAGATCAGAATCGAGAGGAGTATCCCAATCCAACTGTAAAGACCACAATTTTTGCAGAAAAAGCTTCAACTTTACCAAGAAAGGATTCACAAAACCTAATGGGTCATAAATAGAGGCTATTAAGTGCAACACAACCCTTTTTGTTACACACGGGAGGTTGAAAGTGTTTGGATCGGAGTGTTTGCTATATGTAATGCAAAGTGTGTCTTTATCAGTGTTCCAAGTCAAACCCAATATTCTGTGTGTATTGTCTGAGGCCAGAGGCGTGGAAGTGTATTGTGTGTGAGTGGTGTTGAGAGTGGCCAGAAACGATGAAGAATTGCTATTAACCTTTCTCAAATTAAAATGAGCTCCCTTTAGCACTTTTACAATCCTTTGAAATAACGATGCTGCCTTCTCAGCCCAGTCACTCCCGAACAGTAAGTCATCTACATAAAATCCCTGCTTGATAGCTGAAGCCACCTCAGGATCATTTTCATTTATTTCCTCAGCCAACTTGTTGAGACACCTTGTACTCAGAAATGCGGAGGGGGCCATACCATAAGTAACGGTCTGCAAAGTAAAAATTTTAATGGGGTCGTGAGGGTTCTCTCGCCACAAAATTCTCTGAAATTTAGTATCAGCATCATGCACCCGAACCATTCTATACATTTTCTCAATGTCTGCAGTGAAACAAACATTAAACAATCGAAATCTAAGCATGATGTCAATGAGCTCTGATTGCACGTTAGGGCCAGCGTAGAGTAGGTCGTTTAAACTTAACCCAGAAGAAGATTTGGCACTACAATTGAAGACTACACGCAGTGGTGTAGTAGGGGATTGTGGATTCAACACACAAAAATGAGGTATAAAATAGAAAGGAGGTGCTATCTTACTGACACATTCAACTGCATGCCCCAATTCAATGTATTCTCTCATGAACTTGACATAATTATGCCTTAATTCTCTATCTTTAGAAAATCTGTTTTCTAAGCAAAGCAAAAACTGCTTGGCCACAAAATGTGAATTCCCCAATAATTGTGGAGGACGTTTTAAAAGGCAAAGATACACAAAATTGCCCATTCTCCAACCTAAAGGTGTCCTCATTAAATTTCTTTTCACAAGGATGCTCCAAGTGTGAGAAGTTTTCATCACGAGAAGAGGAAATCCTCTCAGAATTCCAAATATTCTCATAATCATTGACTAAGGAAGGAGAGTGTGCAGTTAAGAAAAAACACTGATCTGGTGGTGCCGCACTTGGCAACAGTGTGGGCAATCGATCCCCCGCAATGACATTACCAAACTTAGTATCAAGAATAAAAAGCTTTGAACAATGGCTGCTCTTCTTAGTGTTAAGCACCTGAAAAAATAAAGAAGAGCTTAATAAAATATCTAATTTTTTAGGCATAAAGAATTGGTCATCAGCCAATTTTAGGTCAGCAGGCAGCTTCAGGGCAGCTAAATTAATGTTCCTCCGGGGGGTGGCTTTGGAAATAGCAGGGACCACTAAACATTCTATTGCCCTTTTCCACCTACAACACCGCGAGGAGATTAACACATGAACTCTAGCATTTGAACCAGAAGTAAGAGCATTTACAGAATGAATCGTAGCATTATGCCTAATTCTTTTGAGACGGAGGGCCTGTACCAGTGATTCAGTTATCAAGGAAACTTCACTACCAGAATCAAGTAATGCCCTGGCTGGCAGGGTTTGGCCCAACTCATTTGTTGCATTAACAATGGCTGTGGGAAGGAGAGAACCAATATTATGTGTCTGGCTAAGAACCAAGTGTGATAACGTGGAAACCTTAGTATCGTGTGGTTGTTTTGCAGTAATCTGGGTGGCAGATGCTAGTCCAGCAGAGGTGTTGGGAGCACTAGAACAATGAGGTGATGCCAAATTATGGACATTTTGTGTAGAAAATTTATGAAGCATTGAGTGGTGGCTCTTACCACAAGTTTTACAACTTCGTTGTGAGCAATGATGAGAAGGACCCTTCCTTCGAAGACAGTTGTAGCAGAGTTGATGAGAAGAGACAAAATCCCATCTCTGCTGGACAGCCAGGGTACGAAAACGAGGGCAGGCGAAAAGTGGGTGCTCTCCAGAACTGCAGGCAATGCAGGCTCGAGCTGATGACCCCTCTTCCAGCTGAAACACCTGTTTGGCAGGTGAAGATTGTGTAGGGCGCTTAGACTTACTAACTGAAACAGAATTCACATCAGGATTAGCAAGAGGGGCAATGTCTAGGGCTCTTGCCCGGAGTGAAAGAAAATCTAAAACATTTTGCAATGGAACAATATCATTTTTTGCTTTAGCAAGGAAAAATGCTTCCCTTGTTTTGTTATCCAATTTACTGAGCACTAAAAATTGTACTATTATTTCAGCCATAGGGACTGTAGTGGGAACTGCTGACATAGATAGCCAGTGAGAAGTTACTACATTGTGCAATTCTCTTAAGGAGGAGGCATCACCAATTTTGAGGGAAGGAAAGGAGAAGAGAGCATGAATGTGCTCTTCTAAAATTTTCGATTTATCGTCATAACGATCTCTTAATAAAGCCCAGGCCTGTTGAAAGGATCTGTCTGATACTGTGAGCACAGAAATCAACTTCAGAGGTTCGGCCTCGAGACTACTCATTAAATGTACCAACTTCTGCGAGTCCGGTATCTGTACCTGATTAATGACTAATTGAGTAAACAAATCACGAAAACGTTGCCAATTTCTATACCTTCCATCAAATTTTGGAATTTTAATGCTCGGTAGCGAGGCATGATGACACGCCGAGGCAACAGTAAGAGGCTTTTCAAAGGGCTCGTATTTTTCATTCAATAGCTGTTTTACAGCCAAGTAAGCATTTTCACATTGCGAAAAATTTTGTTCATGAATCGTGCTAAAGAAACTCTGTGGAGCTGATCGCATCCATTTTAAGAGCTTCGATATCTTTCCACACCTCGCATAACCTATCACGCAAGCACGCGAGACTGGCTACTGTTGCTGGTTGCAAAGCTTTCAAATTACTTTCAATTCGTGAAATTTCCCAAATAGCGAGACTCCACCTTTGTGATAATCTTAATTCAACTGCACCTGGCTCCTTAGCCCGTACCTTTGACTGAGACATGGTTAAATAAGCTTGCTTACTAATGAAAAGAACTGAAATAATTCACGATAGCATTTAAAGGGTATGAAGTTTCATACGCGAAAAAACCATCTAAAAATTTAAGGACCGACATATATTTGTTAATTGGAAGTCAACACCACTTTCATAAGCAAAATGAGCTATGTAACTATCGTCAAAATACATTTAACCCTACAAACTTGAGAACCTAAGATCAGGAACGTGAAATATGAGGTTAGGAAAGCTGCATAAGATTTCCAGGAATTGGAAAGGCGTAACCAAGAACATGCTTTTAATTTGCACCATACAAACCGCAAAGCAAAGCGCACATAACACAAGTAAATGTTAACAACAGCACTGCTAATGATTCTACTGTAATTTTGTTTTTTATTCACAAAGGCACGCGTTCCGTGTGCGCATCACGATGACGCGGCATGGCGTGAACAAAACCCTCGCGTAGTCAGTGTTACCAACGAACGAACGAAGTATTCGTTCCCGGGTTTCAAGGCACCATAAAATGTCAAAGAATACAAAAAACTTTAATAATAATTTCACAAAACTTTAACAATTTCACAAAACTCTTGCAGTGTTGCGAAACACAAAATTAAAGGCTCACACTGACCAAGCGATGCTACCTGACTAACACAGCAAACAAAAACCAAATGAATGTAACATTGAAAGGTTACGAGGCACACATGGCCGGGTTGTCGAACCACACCACTGTCACAGCACCACCGCTCCTACAAATCACACCGCTGTCCAGTAGAGGGTCTCAATGCAGAAATCGTGAAAAATGCCCTTCACCGCCGTGGATGCTTCATGCTCCCGGTCCACCATAGCTCCATCCGCTTGGCCCACACTCCACCAGCTGTGTCGCCCGCTGGCCGCACATGCTCTGGGCGGTGCCCCGGGTTCGACCCCGGGCAGGGCTCAGAGGGGCGGGCAGCCGGCTAGCTGGCGGCGGGGGGGGGCGGACGTAGGCAGGGGGAGAGATACGGGCGCGACGGCGCGATGGTGTTGGTGGCGGCGGTGACGGTGGTGATGTAGTGACGTCACCGGTGTCGGCGGCGAGGGTAGCTGATTGCAACCTGGCAGGGCGGCGGAAGAGCTGTCACATGCATCAAGGCGCGGGGAAACAATGATTTAATTAATGTCTTCATTCCATCTCATTGATTGATTGATTGATTGATTGATGGATTTTTTTTTTTTTTAAGTGGGACGCGCGAATGTTGGAATTGGCGCCCCCATGACACCCTGGTCTAGCATGGAACTCCCATAATTTAGCGGGAAGCACTCCAAAGAGTGCCCAGGTGGGCGGAAGTCGCAGGAACTTGCCCGCGCCGAGCAAAATGTGCTAACAACATCTCTATAAGCCAATGCATAACGCAATCTTGATTGCCACGAAATTCCATTAACAAATTGTTTCCCGTGACTGAATACTCGTTTTTTCTCTTTCAGTGTGTTTTTGAACGGTAATCATTTGCGGGGGATTTTCCCCTCTATATATCTCCCCCCACCGGGACACCGCCCCTACCACGACAAGCTCTAGACAACCGACTAGTCTCTCGATATACGAGTACTAGTGCAGAGCATTTAAGTGTGTGTGTGTGTCTGTGTGTGTGTCTGTGTGTCTGTGTGTGTGTGTCTGTGTGTGTGTGTCTGTGTGTGTGTGTCTGTGTGTGTGTCTGTGTGTGTGTGTCTGTGTGTGTGTCTGTGTGTGTGTGTCTGTGTGTGTGTCTGTGTGTGTGTGTCTGTGTGTGTGTGTCTGTGTGTGTGTGTCTGTGTGTGTGTGTCTGTGTGTGTGTCTGTGTGTGTGTGTCTGTGTGTATGTGTCTGTGTGTGTGTCTGTGTGTGTGTCTGTGTGTGTGTCTGTGTGTGTGTGTCTGTGTGTGTGTGTCTGTGTGTGTGTGTCTGTGTGTGTGTCTGTGTGTGTGTGTCTGTGTGTGTGTCTGTGTGTGTGTCTGTGTGTGTGTCTGTGTGTGTGTCTGTGTGTGTGTGTCTGTGTGTGTGTCTGTGTGTGTGTGTCTGTGTGTGTGTGTCTGTGTGTGTGTGTCTGTGTGTGTGTCTGTGTGTGTGTGTCTGTGTGTGTGTGTGTGTGTGTGTCTGTGTCTGTGTGTGTGTGTCTGTGTGTGTGTCTGTGTGTGTGTCTGTGTGTGTGTGTCTGTGTGTGTGTGTCTGTGTGTGTGTGTCTGTGTGTGTGTGTCTGTGTGTGTGTGTCTGTGTGTGTGTCTGTGTGTGTGTCTGTGTGTGTGTCTGTGTGTGTGTCTGTGTGTGTGTGTCTGTGTGTGTGTCTGTGTGTGTGTGTCTGTGTGTGTGTGTCTGTGTGTGTGTCTGTGTGTGTGTCTGTGTGTGTGTCTGTGTGTGTGTCTGTGTGTGTGTGTCTGTGTGTGTGTCTGTGTGTGTGTCTGTGTGTGTGTGTCTGTGTGTGTGTCTGTGTGTGTGTCTGTGTGTGTGTGTCTGTGTGTGTGTCTGTGTGTGTGTCTGTGTGTGTGTCTGTGTGTGTGTCTGTGTGTGTGTGTCTGTGTGTGTGTCTGTGTGTGTGTCTGTGTGTCTGTGTGTCTGTGTCTGTGTGTGTGTGTGTCTGTGTGTGTGTGTCTGTGTCTGTGTGTGTGTCTGTGTCTGTGTGTGTGTGTCTGTGTCTGTGTGTGTGTGTCTGTGTGTGTGTCTGTGTGTGTGTCTGTGTGTGTGTGTCTGTGTGTGTGTGTCTGTGTGTGTGTGTCTGTGTGTGTGTGTCTGTGTGTGTGTGTCTGTGTGTGTGTGTCTGTGTGTGTGTCTGTGTGTGTGTCTGTGTGTGTGTCTGTGTGTGTGTGTCTGTGTGTGTGTGTCTGTGTGTGTGTCTGTGTGTGTGTCTGTGTGTGTGTCTGTGTGTGTGTCTGTGTGTGTGTCTGTGTGTGTGTGTCTGTGTGTGTGTCTGTGTGTGTGTCTGTGTGTGTGTATGTGTGTGTGTGTCTGTGTGTGTGTGTCTGTGTGTGTGTGTCTGTGTGTGTGTGTCTGTGTGTGTGTCTGTGTGTGTGTGTCTGTGTGTGTGTCTGTGTGTGTGTCTGTGTGGTGTGTCTGTGTGTGTGTCTGTGTGTGTGTCTGTGTGTGTGTCTGTGTGTGTGTCTGTGTGTGTGTCTGTGTGTGTGTCTGTGTGTGTGTGTCTGTGTGTGTGTCTGTGTGTGTGTGTCTGTGTGTGTGTGTGTCTGTGTCTGTGTGTGTGTGTCTGTGTGTGTGTGTGTCTGTGTCTGTGTGTGTGTGTCTGTGTCTGTGTGTGTGTGTCTGTGTGTGTGTCTGTGTGTGTGTGTCTGTGTGTGTGTCTGTGTGTGTGTGTGTCTGTGTCTGTGTGTGTGTGTCTGTGTGTGTGTGTGTGTCTGTGTGTGTGTGTCTGTGTGTGTGTGTCTGTGTGTATGTGTCTGTGTGTGTATGTGTCTGTGTGTGTATGTGTCTGTGTGTGTATGTGTCTGTGTGTGTATGTGTCTGTGTGTGTATGTGTCTGTGTGTGTATGTGTCTGTGTGTGTGTGTCTGTGTGTGTGTGTCTGTGTGTGTGTGTCTGTGTGTGTGTCTGTGTGTGTGTCTGTGTGTGTGTGTCTGTGTGTGTGTGTCTGTGTGTGTGTCTGTGTGTGTGTCTGTGTGTGTGTCTGTGTGTGTGTCTGTGTGTGTGTCTGTGTGTGTGTCTGTGTGTGTCTGTGTGTGTGTGTCTGTGTGTGTGTCTGTGTGTGTGTCTGTGTGTGTGTCTGTGTGTGTGTCTGTGTGTGTGTGTCTGTGTGTGTGTGTCTGTGTGTGTGTCTGTGTGTGTGTGTCTGTGTGTGTGTCTGTGTGTGTGTCTGTGTGTGTGTGTCTGTGTGTGTGTGTCTGTGTGTGTGTGTCTGTGTGTGTGTGTCTGTGTGTGTGTGTCTGTGTGTGTGTGTCTGTGTGTGTGTCTGTGTGTGTGTGTCTGTGTGTGTCTGTGTGTGTCTGTGTGTGTGTCTGTGTGTGTGTGTCTGTGTGTGTGTGTCTGTGTGTATGTGTCTGTGTGTGTGTCTGTGTGTGTGTGTCTGTGTGTGTGTGTCTGTGTGTGTGTGTCTGTGTGTGTCTGTGTGTATGTGTCTGTGTGTGTGTCTGTGTGTGTGTGTCTGTGTGTGTGTGTCTGTGTGTGTGTCTGTGTGTGTGTCTGTGTGTGTGTGTCTGTGTGTGTGTCTGTGTGTGTGTCTGTGTGTGTGTGTCTGTGTGTGTGTGTCTGTGTGTGTCTGTGTGTATGTGTCTGTGTGTGTATGTGTCTGTGTGTGTATGTGTCTGTGTGTGTATGTGTCTGTGTGTGTGTGTGTCTGTGTGTGTGTCTGGTGTTGGTCTGTGTGTGTGTGTCTGTGTGTGTGTGTCTGTGTGTGTGTGTCTGTGTGTGTGTGTCTGTGTGTTGGTCTGTGTGTGTGTGTCTGTGTGTGTGTGTCTGTGTGTCTGTATGTGTCTGTGTGTGTGTGTGTGTGCGCGCGCGCTCGCAAGGCGAGAAGAGAGGACTAAAAAGAAAGAAAGATCGCGTGCGGTCTCTTTGTTTTTGTACTTCTCTACTGTTGCGGTGTTCGTCAGATGTTGATCAAAGAAAACCAAGGAAACCAAGCGATCAAAGAAGCCGACCGCTAGAATTCTCCTAAAGACAGTCACTGAATTCGACGTAGTTATTCAACTAGTGCTAAAAATCCGCCTCTGTCGAGACTGAACCCTGGGATCATTCCGGCCAACGTCGCTACGGGATCTTCTATGTGTATTTACATAGCAATCCCTCTAGTTTCTTGATTTTCCTGTGTTTCATGTTCGGACGTGTAATAGAACCTTCGGGTACGCCCGCGTCATCTCTGCCTCCTGCCTTATAAAAGGTATCTTTTTAATTAATTCACAAACGCACATCCTCAACGGGACTCGTGGTCTCAGAAATGTGCTTACCACTGTTCAAAAGATTCATTTTACATGGCAGGAGGTGCAACAATGACCTTATGTCATCGGCCACTTTAAAAAAAAATCGAAGTATACGTCGCCCTCTAGCTTCTTATCCCACCTCCTCTTCATATTCGGACGTGTAATAGAACCTTGGGGCACGCCGGCGTCATTTGTGACGTAAGCCGACCATCTAAAGGCGGTGCATTGCTGTGGGCGACGGGGAAGGCAAGAGGAGTGGAGTGGGACAGTAGGAAGCCCAGCTACTACTAGCAGCGGGCCGCTAGATTTTCTCCTCCAGACAGCCGCTGAATTCGACCTATGGTCCGATTAAAGTAAGTTGGTGATTGACGGTTGCGAACGGAAGAGAGTGACGTTGACAGTTTGCGTACCACTAAGCAGTGTTCCCAGGACAAGAAAATAAACACTTGAAATAAATACTTATTAAAGTAACCAAATCATGCACTAATATTGTATGAAGCTTCAGCTTCATCAGCACAAATGTCAATCACCAACTTATTTTAATCGAACCAAAGTTGTCCAGCTAGTGCCGAAAATCCACCTCTGTCGGAACTCGAACTCCGGATCTTTCCGATCAAAGTCGTTACAGTTTCTTCCATGTGTAATGACGTCACCCTCCCTCTAGTTTCATGGCCCACCTCCTCTTCATATTCGGACGTGCAATAGAACCTTGGGGCACGCCGGCGTCACCTGTGACGTCAGCCGACCACTCCAAAGGCGGTGCAATGCAGTGGGCGTCGGGGAGGCAAGAGCATTGGAGTGGGGCAGTAGGCAGCCCACCGTGTAGCAGGAGCCTCTGCCGGTTTACCGCAGTGGGTGGATATAGCGAAGAAAAACGCGCGTAACTTATTTTCTATTATTTCGAATTTTGATGTGTGTTTTGCAAGATGCGATAACTTAAGTAATAACAGTGAGTGCGTGTTTGTAAAAGTACACACAATAATATTTGAAAAAACTTGTTAACGAGTGAATCTGTTTGTCAACTCTTGTGTATTTTAAAGACGATGTTGATGATCGATTTTGATTCTTTAGCAGCTTTATACAAGCTGTGACACAGTCATGGTGAAAATTATATTGATTGGTATTTTATATAATCTTACAACTTCCACAGTTTATTCGCAGTTTTCGTTCTGAGAATTTATATAATGATTTTTTGTCGTGTATTGTTACGTTCCATGTTTCCCAATTCCGCTCATTCATTGATTAAAAACAAGAAATGTGTTAAATTAAACAGTAGAAGGCGTTGGTAACGTTAACACAAAGACTAATGAAAATTAAGGACTTCAGGTAGAAAGAATATGAGCCACACCAGCCGCAACAAGCTTGTTGTAAATGTTGAAATGTCGATTATGGTCGAAGAGTTTCTCAGCTTGTTAGTGCGCCCAACCCTTCGTGTACACCAAACATTTTATTGTTGGCGTAACTTTTGTCTAGCGAGGCGCCACTTGTTTGTCAGCGGTGCGCACCCGTCTGTGGCGGACCACCGTCTGAGCGAACAACCGTTTTACTACACCGGAGGGGTGTGGGGCGAAACGGGGAGGGGGCGGGATGGAGGCAGACAAGTACAGTGAGCAGGGCAGGGGCAGGGCAGAGCGGAGCGGGTGGTGCGGAGAGCTGGTGGTGCGGAGAGCGGGCGGTGCGGAGAGCGGGCGGTGCGGAGAGCGGGCGGTGCGGAGAGCGGGCGGTGCGGAGAGCGGGCGGTGCGGAGAGCGGGCGGTGCGGAGAGCGGGCGGTGCGGAGAGCGGGCGGTGCGGAGAGCGGGCGGTGCGGAGAGCGGGGCGGTGCGGAGAGCGGGCGGTGCGGAGAGCGGGCGGTGCGGAGCGGATGGCGGTGCGGAGAGCGGGCGGTGCGGAGAGCGGGCGGTGCGGAGAGCGGGTGGTGCGGAGCGGAGCGGCACGGGGTGGAGGGTGGGGCAGGGCAGGGAGAGGGGTTGTGAAGAGCGTGGCGAGGGGCTGTGCGGTTGGGGACGGGATAGGGAGGACGCAACGGTGGCGGAGAAGTGCAGAGAGCAGAGTAGGGCGGCGCAAAGGAGCGAGCGGGTGGAGTGGAGCTGAACGGGGCGAGGGGGCAGATCAGGGAGCGAGGTTGTGTGGACCGGGCGGGTGTAGGTGGGCGGGGAGGCTGAGGGGGGATGCGGAGTGAGTAGGGCGGGGGTGGGGCAAGGCAAGGAGCGATGTGGAGCGGGGCGGAAACGGGCGAAGAGGGGTGAAGAAGAGCGGGGACGGGCAGGGCGAGGAGGGGCTCGGAGGGTGTGGGAGGAGAGGGGCGGGGAAGGTAGTGAGGGGCTGGGAGGGGAGGGGAGGCGACGAGCGGGTCGGGGAGGGACTGGGAGGGTCTGGATGGGGCTGGGAGAGGTTGGGAGGGGTTAGGAGGGGATGGGCGAGAAGGGTGGTGAGGGGCGGGGTGGGGCTAGGAGGGGCGGAGGCGTGCGGGGGAGAGGGTCGGGGTGGGGCTGGGAGGGTGGTGAGGGGCGAAGAGGGGTGTGCAAGAGCGGGGCGGGAGGGGCGGGCAAGGGCAGGGAGCGGGGGCAGGGCCTGGCGGGGAGGGGAGGGGGAGGAGAGGGGCGGGGTGGGAAGGAACGGTGATGGAGGCGTAGCAGGGCGGGGTCCGTGGTTCGAGCGCGGTGGCGGTGTCGGCGGCGCGTGCCTGTGCGGTGAATGGGCCCACCGCCGCCGCTGGCACGGGGCCAGCCCGGCTTCCTCCTGCCCACGCAGGCGCCGGCGAGACGGCTACTCTGCACCCGCTCACACAGGACACACACGCACAGGCTGAGGTGGAGCAGGGCATCAACTGATGGCACTGCAGTGAGTTCTTGGTTTCGAGTCCCGATATTCGATATTCGACACTAGCTACATAGCGGGATCGAGCTCTGTCGCTCTCTGTACGAGAATTCAGCAGCTGACTGCCCTCATAGCTAGTTTTCCGTGGTTTCTCCGGTTAACAGCAGGTGAATGCCGGAGCAGTACCCTAACAAACGGGCCACGGACAGCGTGCGATCTTTCCTTTCTCTTCCTTGTCCTGTCCTTAGCCCTTACTTAAACACACGCTAACACTCACTACGCTACCCCTCAAGTTAGGAGTCCGGTCGGGAGCTTAGAGCATGTCACGATTGGGACGGTGACCCTCCGGTAAGAGATATCTGGTTGGGATAGGTCGGCGCCGTCTCTCGCCTTCCAGCGGGAGAAACTCATCGCCACCTCTCGAGGGAAAACATGCACTACCCTTACGGAACCAACGGCCTTGGCGGTTGATGCGTCCGGAATCACTAACAATCAGTGACGTAGCTCGGGAGGGGGAGAAGGGCGCTCCGCCCCGGGTGGCACCATTTTAAGGGTGACACCAAGTAGAAAATTTTACAGTTGGAATTATATAATTTGAATGATTTATTTAAAAATTATAGATTTTGATGAAATCGTAGAAAACTTTGGCACCCTTAAATCTCGAAAAGTGTTTTTATAAATAGTTTAGTTTCTAGTTTTAGATTATTTAAAAATTATTCAGAATTACATGTAGTTTTAACATATCAATAAATGTCATGTGCAAACATACTTGTATTTTTTTATTAAAATATGTATAAACTGTCCGGTAATAGATATCATTATATTTAATTTATGGGGAGGTTGATAGTTTTGCCCCGTGTAACACAACTGAGACTACGCCACTGCTAACAATCAACGAATCTTTTCTTCTCATACTGCACGTACCCACATAACTCTCATACTCAGTGGAACTCTGCTTACGAAACAGCAGGTGTCGTGGGACAGCAAATCTCCACGGAAGGGTCACCCGCCATTTAACATCAGGTTATTCTCATGTTGCGTTATTGAAGAGCAAATTTTCTGACTTTCTTTTTACGTGTTTGTGGTTTTTGAACAGTCTGCGTGCTACTTTTTGCAAAAAAATAATTTTGTGGCTTCGTTCAGCAGTATTTTTGGTGCCCCAGCCCACAAGATGCTCCTTAAATAAGTAATGCATTATTTAAATAGTTTACTAACGATTTACAAAATAAATGAATACAATTTACATTTAAAAAATAATTAATATATGTGTGAAGAAAAAATGCTGAAAATGGGAAAAAAGTTTAAAATTTGTATTCTCAAAAGTTCTACTTTTATTTTCGTATCAATTTTAGTGTCATTCTGTTCAACATTTATGGAAAGAATATGATTTGGTCGCGGAAGAACATGGTTTGGGTTTCTGAAGATATAAACGCAGGCTAAGTAATAAATTTTGATGTACCTTGCGCACGCTTTTTGTTATTCGTGCAGGACCATTTGGTACCAAAAGATATTTGATAGTATCTTTGAATATTTCGACATTTATAGAGAACAAGCATTGAGTATGGAACATTCGGTCATGCATTACCATTTCGTTGTGCTTAGGGCTCCTATGGAAATTCATCCATTACAACCAGGACCAATTTTTCTGCACGTCGCGTGGGGTGGAGTGGGGAAGGAGATAGGAAGAGAAGCGGGATAAGTGAGGTGCACTTATCCCCCACAGTTCGGAACTGCTTCCACCTCGTAGAACATGCTTCACGGCTAGCTGCCGTTGAGTAGTGTTCTTGCACGAGGTAGTCTCTTCCTCGGTGCAGCACCGTCGCTGTCTGCTCTGTGCAACACCGTTGCATAACCGTAGCTTACTTGGCGCCTCGGGTGTACGAACCTACAGAGCATGTTATTCATACAGCGTCACAGGCTGAAGGCCTGTCTCATGGGTCCTGAACGAGGACGAAACGCTTTTGCTACCCTAACTTCTTTCACTTCGTTCTAAACGTTTTTAAAACGCTTTTTCTCGACTTCACCTGCTATTCAAGTCGATATTGGTGCTCATTTCTATAATGCTTCGCCGCGCCAAAACACCCTAATGTGAACCGGTTCAGGAAGCTCAGGGAGTCAACTGATGTCACTGCAGTGCCTCTGACAAGGAAGTCCTAGGGTTCGAGCCCCGCCGAATGCTTTGTTTTCGACACGCGCTAGGTCGATTGATTGATTCGTGTTTCCGGGCGCGTCAACTACCGAGTTCATTAGTCCCGTAAGCGTAGTGCGTGTTTTTTCGCGGGAGGTTGCGATGGATGGCGAAATCTGGCGCCGATCTACCGTCGACTAGCGGCGTTTTCCCCTCAACCAGCTATCTCCCACCAGCGGGGCACCGCCCCAGCCGGGACAAGACGAGCTAGGTCTGAGCCGCTTCTGGAAGAGGATTCTAGCGGCTGGCTGCTCTGATAGGGAGTTTTTTAGTTTCTCCGAAGAACACCAGGCGAATGCCCGACCCCCCCCTAACGGGTCATGGACCGTTCGCGATTTTTCCTTCCTCATCCTTCTCTTATACTCACCCCTTACTTACGCATACTTCTCCTACGTGCACTACACTATCGGGACACCTGTCGGGAGATTAGAGCTTGCCCCGGCGGGAGGGGTGCTTGACTGTTTGGAGATACCCGGCTAGGGAAAACTCCGCAAGCTGTCATGAATCGACGCAGGATCCCGCCATCTAACAGGGGAAAATCGCAGCCACCTCCCGAGAAAAAAACACATGTACTACACTTCTAGGATTAACAATCTTAGCGCCCGGGAATCACTAATCAATCAAACTTGCGCAATAAACACGAAGCAAGATACTGTGCCACTGTGCGAATTCAACGCATTCCGGCACGACAGTTCGGGACTTATTCCACATCGACCCAAACGTTTTGTGCAAAATCCCTTTCTCCACCTCGCTCGCTATTGTTATCGATATGGCTGTCGATTGCTATTACGCTTCGCGGTGCCAAATCTCCCTTTTGTGCGACCGTGCGCGCACGTCCCGATGACCCCGGCGTGACCTTGGCGCAGCCGCCGATCACACATAGCGGTGAGTGGTGAGTGGTGAGTGGTGATGGCCCGCCCGCGCGCTGCTGCTGCTGTTGGCCCGCCGCCAGCCGCCCGTCACCTGCGGACGGATGACCCACGCACGCAACGCGCGATCTCTGGTGGCGGTGGGGCGAATACTGGATGGTCCCCGTGCGGATGCTGTAAAGGCCGATATACACGGTTCAGTTTTTCGTGTGGATTCTCATACAGTTTCTGTATAGAGAGATCAAGATCTCAAACTGAACGTATAAAAGCCAAAATGTAGCGCACTCTCTCAGTCTGAATCGGTGAAAAACTACTGACTGACAGTGACTATTCACTGACGGTGTCAGTTATAACCGTGCCACTGGCAAATCAGTGAATTGAACTGAACAAATCAGTGACAATCGGGTGCACTGTTTGAATCAGTGAAACTTTACTGTTTGAATCAGTGAAACAGTGACGACAGCAGCACGCGAACGACTGAACGATCAGTGAGCGATGGTGGCGCGGCGCTTTTACCACTGACGACCAGTGAAATGGCTGGCGGTCATTATGAAAAGGTTCGCATATTCGCTGATTGTCAGCAAAACCACACATTTCGACTGAAGATATCAGCTCTCACTGATTGAATCAGCGACAATTTCACTGATTCAGATTCAGAGAGCATACACGGTCTATACCCTTTCTGCATGAATTGCCACAAGCCGCCGCCAGGGGGGCTAGCGGGAAACAACTGAATTGCGTCGTCCGCATACTTTCAGTGATGATATTTCTGTGCGTGCGTTCTGGCTATGATCTTGATTTAGTATTAACTAACCATGAGGGGCATAGAGAATAAAAATTGGAAGGCAGGGATAAGGAAAGCAGTAGTGTATCACAAAATATCACTTCATACAATCGAACATTGACACACCTAACCACAAAATCGACATGGCCGATTACCGTTAGTGAACGATTCTGCCGCTAGAGGCGCTGGAGTCAAACCGTATGCTTTCTACATGAAAAATTACGAACGTGTTCATAATTTTCTCATGTAGAAAGCGTAAAGTCTGACTACATGAAGAATCGACACGAAAACTATACCGTGTATATCGGCCTTAAGGTCATCGAATACTTTTATTTTTCGCGTCTTTGCAGTGTTTCAACAAGACAATATATGTAATGGCTAGGGGCAGATTTTAATGATTTTTTTCCTTTTTACTTTAGAAAAATGACGTTTAGTATAGACATTCACTTTCTGTTATGACAAAAGAAAATTTCACATTTTCATAGATTTTTTTTTTTTGCATTTTCGTCGATTTCGACTAAAAAGTCATTTCATTATCTTTTCCATCATTTTTATTACATTTTTGCTGATTTCATCGATTTTGATGTCGTATTAATGGTACATGCTTCAAATAATATTTACGAGATGCAACAAATGTTCTGAACAGAATTCCTTAGTACATATACCTGGTAGCCTGTTGGATTTCTTCGCTCAGAAGTTGTAATATCAGTCATTGTGAGTACGTAATCTAAGGTTCCTGTCACGTCGTTCAGCGCCATTGGCGGTTCACCTGTTTTTTGGATAACTAAAGACACAGATATTCTGGTGAAGAACAGTCCAATCCAAAAGTTTGAAAGCCAACTTTACTTGAAAGAATAGAAAACAGTACCAATTACATCAGTAGCGTATCCAACAGCTTGAGTTGTTCATCCGAACTGGTTTTGACCACATTTGTTACGTCATTTTTCTTTGTTTATAGGTCATTTATAACACATTTTAAGAGCGCTTTATTAATCATTTTGGCGATGTTTTAGGTCATGAAACTCCACACCCTAGTAATGACAAATCCTAAATGTTCTTCCGTGAGGATCCTGTAAGGTTATCGAATGGTTTGTGTTTTTAAAATCTGGAATCTTTGTGATTTTTTTCAATGCAAGTAAAGAGATTAATCCTGAAATTTCTCTCGTGCGGATTGTAAAAGTTCATCGAATGATTTATGTTTTGCAAATCATTACATTCTTACATCATGCATTAATACATTACAATGTAGATAGTGAAATTAATCGTACATTTTTTCCAGTGCGAATCTTTAATGGTCTATGAATACATGTATTCATGACATCTAAAATTCTTTTTTAATTTTTGTTTCTTGTACGACAAAATGTTTTAACAGCGTATTGAGAAGTCAGTGAAATTGTTGGACAGTCGTACTTAAGAGTGGTTTGCAAGTGTAAATTGATAAAATTTAATTTGTTTTAGATTGGAAAGAGGGAAATGTTTGTGTCGAGGTGCAGAATGTGTTACGTTTTGAAAGGAGGGTGAATTATCTTTACGCAATTTTAATTTTATATGTTGATACACTCCGTTTTTTCCAATGTTAAATAAGACGGTACTTGGTATGTAGGTTATTGTAAAAGCTATTTACTAATTTGGTTATGGTTTATTCTTGTTTTGAATTTTTAATACATAATATATATGCGATGGTAAATGCATGAACTTTCGTGCACAAGATAAATGCCTCCTGAGCTGACGTATTCCTGTCGAATTCCCATCTTCTAGACCATAAAAGTAGTGCATGGCCAACATTTCTATTCCTGAATACACCTTGTTCTTTGGTGAATATTACTGAGAATGAAACAAAACACAACAAAATAAAAAAAGAGAAAAAAAAATCCGCGATCACCTGCAATGAAGAAAAATGGTAAAAATTCAAGTTTGAAGTTAATTACTAGACAGACTCATGACCTTTCACAAACCTAAAATGAAAGCAATTTCATTTACTAACAGTAAATGAAATTCCTGGGCTGTAATAATCTTCTTATAATCCTTTCATTTGAAAAGCATTTAGTATAAAGGAAGTTGGAATTAAGGTCTAATATAAATATACTTAAAAAATAAAGAAAAATCGCAGAGAAATTCCTTTTTTGACTTTTAATGGAATCAGAACCTCTGTTCTATTCTCTTTAACATGGCGAAATTCGTTTTATTCTACGACCTTTCGTTTTGTTTTTGTTTTGATATTTATGTATCCTTGCGGTAGGGGAACCATGCCCCCATGTTTTGGAAGTGAGGCTTGGTTCCCCTAAACAAAATAAAAAAAGGCAAAAACAGATAACATTAGAAACAAGAATAGAAGTTACTTAAAAGGTAGATCGAAAATGAGATATGATTTATACATAGGAAAAGAAAGCATAACCTTTCTAGAGCATTACAATTTTAAAGCCATTTCCCCAAAAGTTAACTTCCTGGCTGTCATTAAAATTCATATCTCGGTTCTATGTAAGATAGCCCTCTGATCCTTTTTTGTTACAATTCAGATATGTATAGCTAGAGCATGAAACTAAAACGGAACATTTGAACCAAATATTTCATGAAGAAAATGTTATTTTTTGTTCTTTTAATTTTTTTAGAAAAAAAAATTAAAACACGTAAATACTAATAGTACAAACATTGTCTTGATTCAGGCACCAGTTCAAAACATCTGTTATCTTGAAAAAAAAAATAATTGAACCAATAGAGACAGTAGTTCTAGAGTTATGACGTCACAGCTAAGGGTCTTTTTCTGTACACAAAATTCTGTTATTTCCCAAAATAAATTTTCAAAACTTTTTTTCATAATGTTTTTGTTTCACTGTAAACGTACGTATTAAATTAAATACACGAAAAAACATTATTAAACGATATTTAAAATGCCTGCATGTTTGGAGTATAATATATCTTAACTAGCATTTCATTATGTTTTTTTCAAAATGGTTTGCTTATCTACTCATTTTCTTTGAAAGGCGAAGCAAGAAAAAATGTTAATATGCATATCGTTTGTATTTTCACAGTAGTTCAATTCAAATGCTTTCAACGCGAGTTGAAGCGTCAGCTGTTTTTTCCTACATATCAGTGTCGTAGAATTACACCTCCTGTTACCTAATCTTCAGGCCAGAGCCCTTTGTGGGTTTAAACCTCGCTTCCAGGAGACCGTGTTGCGTCCTGGGTTGCGGCGGAGGCTTTGAAATTAATGGGAGTCTCACCTTCTGGAAAACCGGAGGCTTCTGGCTCCAGGATTAATTTAACCCCAGTCTCGACCTTCACCTCAACAGCGGAGCGCTGGCGAGATGGGGACCTTATATCATTATATTCTATAATCAAAAGCAGAAGCGCCAGTCACGTTCCTATTACAGCAATCCGCTCGCAGAGACTGAGCTGTTTCCATCTACTTCGTTACTGACCTCACGTAATCCACGTTTCTTAATTTCGAAATCAGAGTTTATTTGGAAAGGACTTCGCCCGGATCGTGTAGAAAACGTCCTCCCGGTGAAATTGCTTCGAATAGTAATAATTTGTAGCTCGTTTCATGCTGGTTACAACTGATCAAAGATCGGAAGAGATGGTTCAGTGCATTAAGTGATGTTATTGTAGTCCCTTCGACCGGGAGGTTTTTCGTGGTTTCTCCGATCAATATCAGACGAATGCGGGAGCAGTTCCCTAACAAACGGGCCACGGACCGCACGCGACCTTTCCTTCCTCTTCCTTGTCCTATCCCCTCCCTAATACAAACATTTACACTAACATGCAGTACACTACTACATATGTCGGGAGACCGGTCGGGAACATAGAGCTTGTCCTGGCTGGGGCGGTGCCCCGCTTTTGGGAGATACCTGCTTGAGGGGGAAAACCCCGCTAGTAGACTGTTTGTCGGCACCGGATCCCGCCATCCGGTGGAGAAAAGATCACCGCTACCTCCCGAGAAAAAACACGCCCTACACTTACAGGACTAATGACCTAAGTAGTTGACGCGCCCGGAATCACAAACAATCAGTCAACTGATCATAGGTGTAAAGCTGAAAAAACTTATCATTTCCGAGTCATTCATCAAAAATCTTAGTTAATAATATAAAGGATTTTATTGTTAATATGATATTATTAATCTAGTTATCTTATCATTTAATTAATCTAATTATTTAAAGCACTTTGTGATGGGTAATTTAAAAATTATATGAATTGCAATGCATGGTATAATTGAATGGTAAACAATAATAATAATAATAATAATAATAATAATAATAATAATAATAATAATAATAAGCAAATAAGCCTGATATTGTCGTGTTCGACAAAACTACTTGCAGGGCAATAATAATTGATATTGCAGTCCCATTAGATCATAATCTGCTGCCAACAATTGCAGAAACGAAAAGAAAATACCAGCCACTCTCAGAAGAACTGAAAAAACCTCTACAAACTAAAAGAGGTAGATATTGTGCCCGTAGTTATTTCATCTAATGGGCTTGTTGCTGATGATTGGAGGATTGTGAAAGAGAAACTCCATCTAATGAGTGGCACTTCAGAACCATGCAGAAGGCCGTGCTGCTGGCAACCACCAATATTGTGCGTAAGGTTCTCTCTCTTAGCCATTGAAGCAGAACCTGAGTGCACTGGAGCAAGAACTTCTCACCATCTGTCTCGCTATATGTGTTGACGTTCGGTCCTTGAGTAATATCTAAAAACTCCGGACGAGCGTAAAATTTTGAATAATAATAATAATAATAATAATAATAATAATAACAACAACGTGAAATTTCATCATTATGTAATTGTTTGTTTCAGGTGAGCCGCTCAAACTGTTTCCTTTCCAACATTTCACGTTGGGAAAACTGTAAGTACTTGCTTCGAAAAATGGTTTCACATTTTCATAACTAGAGACCGGATTTTTATGTTATTACATATTTTTTGTCTTCCTGCTTACCGTTCTCAAAATTGTAATCTTCGCGAATCATCGCCCTCCTAACACAAATACAATTTTTTCATTACATATATTTTTGCACATCTAGTACTATATTATTTTACATATTTTGCTGTTTTCATAAAATATTTTCTTGTTCTATCAATTTTCTTCAATTTTATTATATAGTTTTTACGAAAATAAGTATTTTAAAAGAGTATCAGCCTTTTCCCGTACATTATTGGTGAAATCTAGGTGTCAAAAGTCTCATTGACACCGCGTTTTCTGACCTGTAACCTTAATTTACGAGAAAAATTTGGGAAGACCTGGTTTACAGTAGATGAAACTTTTACTAATGACGAGAAAGTTGTATGGTGCAAAGTGTGCTTCAACTTGTGCTCTCCAAAATGTTTTTAAAAACGATTTTATTAATTTTAAAATTTATTTACATTTTTTTCTAAATGTAATTTCGTTGTATGTAAATGTCTTTTTTTAATTAGAGAATTCTAATATTATATATTATAACAGATTTTACATATTTATTACATATTCTTACTGTTTTCATTACATATTTATGCACATATTTTGACGTTTAATACTACATATTTTTCCGGTCTCTATTCATAACTGTAATACTTATCCCTTATCTTATTCCTTCGGCCAGGGAGTGCACCGTTAGTGACCGGATTGTAACGATTCTGGATTGTAACCCATCCAGGAAGCAGTGGTGTCTAGAGTTGCTTAATTTTCTTGACTTGATGGAGCATAGTTAGGCAATTAGGCTAACGACGCTGGCATATTCATTTAAATCATTATGTTTCATATTATATTTTTATCCAACAATTACCACATGGAATCCACTAGTACTTCACCATAACTAACTGTAAACAAAGTGACCCTATGAACATCAACCAGTAGGCAAATATAGCATTTAATATTCATTTTAAGAACAAGTTGCTAATTAGAGGTGCAATAATTCCTGTGGATTTATTAAGAACTCACATTCCAGCATATCATAATCATAATATATTCAGCTTAGAACATCCCGTGGCTGAAGGTTGTGAGACCACAACGTTCTACGCAATTTTCCGGAGTGTTATGCGACAAGATGAGGCGAGGCAAGTGTGTAGTGACCTAAGTATGTAACCCCACCAAGTCGAATATATCTTAAAGGTGATATGGTATGCTAACTTATCATTTATATTTGTCATGCATTTGCATTTCAGATGTATCTGACTGAATGTTACAAGTATGTTTGGTGGTGGGAATGTCCTTTGGTAACTGAACGAAAGTAAACTCCACTGGTGTCCTTGCAGGTATTTACACGTTTATTCGCATATAAGTGAATATGCCATTTCCATCACTTAACAATGTTAATTCGAGAAATATAAGTTTTATCCTTCGCTTTGTTCGGTGAGTGATTACTAGTGATTCGTCGCGGTCTACTAGGGCGCGTCATTAGTTCCGTAAGTGTAGTGCATGTTTCCATCGGGATATGGCGGTGATCTTCCCTGTTTGAGATCCGGCGCCAACCTACGTCGATTATCGGGGTTTTCTCCAACCAGATATATCACCAGCGGGGCACCGCCCTACCCGGTACAAGCTCTAAGACCCCGACCGGTGTCTCCTGACGTGTGTGGTAGTGTAGTGTAGTGCGTTGTTAGTGTGTGTAAGGGGACGAGGAAGGAAAGGTCGCGCGCGTTTGGTAGGGTACTGATCGGGCATTCACCTAGTATTTATGGGAAAAACCACAGAAAACTTCCCATCAGAGCAGCCAACCGCTAAAATTCTCCTCCAGACAGCGACAGGACTCGACCCAGGTATCTGGCTACTGTCGAAAACCCTGCCACCGTCGGGACTCGAACCCCAGGACCTCCCGGTCAGAACCACTGCAGTAACATCCGTTAATGCCCTGAGCCACCTCCACCGTCGCTTTGTTCGCGATCGGACATCGTGAACGAATCTGCCGAGTCTGCTGTACGATATACCGTTCGGAAAACTATTAATTCTCCCTCCTCCTTCGTGCCGTTTTATCGGCAAGGGAATGCACGGGAGTGTATTTGTAGCCCATTTACGTATCTGATGATTCGTAGCATCAACGTTCGAAACACGCACGACCAGGTCCGTTCGTGAGCCAGTGGGTGCGTTTCATTTTTTTTTTCGATTCACCCAGCCCGTGACCTTGCAGGGACCCGTTCTTGATCCCGGCCGGCAGATTTCTCCCGGACGCCCGCCCCGTCCCGCCACGCCACGCCGCTGCTCTTCCGTTTTCTGACGACGCACAGTGGGACCGAAGGCGGAACGCAATCCCAAAGAGCAACTATAAATAATAATAACTTTGGGTATGTTATAATAAATATTATAAGTGGGATTGTTCTGGATGATTTATCCTATACTTGGGTTTTTATAACTTGGCACTTGACGTAAGTCAGTTGTTACGATGTCATCCAATCGAGAACTTGAACGTTATTGTGATGACGTCACTGTGGTGACGTTTAAGCTCCCGATTGGACGAAACCGTCTGGATTTACGTCAAGTGCCAAGTTATAAAAACCCAAGTATAGGATAAATCATGCAGAACAATTCCACTTATAATATTTATTGTAACATACCCAAAGTTAATTTTCGGGAAGTACTTTCCCAACTTCAGTTGGCCTTGCCCAAGCAACGTGGATCACACTACAACAGAAGATGGTAAAACGTTTCCCGAAATGTATGTGCATGTTACAATAAACATAACTGTGATTGTTGTGGATGATTGTCCCTATCTCACATTATGTGTAGGTTTCTGACACCACCACGAAGTTTATGCAGCTGAAAATGTTTGTAATCCAGATTTTTACGAAACTTTATAATCTGTTTGACCCTAAGATCTTTACGATCTGTACGACGGAATCCCAAAGAGCAACTAAATATGAGTGGATATATTTTTCCTAGGGCGTTTTCCAGCCGACAGACGGTTACCCTTTTTTCACAATCCAATGAGTCTGCTTCACGTACTACCCGATTTGCCAATTTCCTACTTGTTATTCCCGTTCATCGTACTACCAAATTCGAGGCATCCTTTAGCTATCTTGGTCCACACTTCCTACAATTTAATCCCTCATAAGCTTAAAACCCTTCCCTACAAATCATTTTGTGAAAAACTTTGTAAATTTATTAAACTTAACTTTTAATCTTTCTTCACTGTTTCTTGATGTATTGTGTTAAATTTTTGTAACCTTCTTGATGTATATGTTTAGCATTACTTGAGTGTTTCCTGTGATGTTATATTGCCCCATATTATCTTATATACACTTACAATTATATTGTACTTATGTAACTTTCTCAATTTCTAACCCTCATGTATTTACATTTATGCTTTTTTTCCACTTATGCATTTTCTCTTTTGATGTTATGTTAATGATCTTCTGTATTTTTCATGTGGTTAGTCCTGAAAAGCAGTAATTTAATTACTGAGGACTCGCCGTTGTACTCTTTTGTGCAATAAAGTATTATTATTATTATTATTATTATTATTATTATTATTATTCCATTACATCACGACTAAAGATCTTATGAGTCGGCTGAATATAAAATCTACTCCAGGTTGCAACCAGCTACCTAAGGAGCAGATTCGGTGACTATCAGTGCCTCTACAATACTTTACGCAAAATGTGGGCTGTTCCAAATAAGCAATTTCCTTGCACTTCCCAGTCTTTTGAATTACCTGGGAGTTTAGCCAAGTTCTTACTCAAATTTTGCGGAACAAACCCCAGAGCTCCGATAACTATCGGGACGACCTGTGCTTTTACGCCCCACATTCGGCTGATCTCGATTTCCAAACTCTTGTATTTAAGACGTTTCTCTGCCTCCTTGGTAACGACGTTTTGATCGCAAGGTACTGCAACATCGATAAGTAAACACGATTTTTTCGACAAATCCCGGATAACTATATCCGGTTTGTTTGCCGTTATCGTGCTATCAGTTTGAATTTGTTGGTCGTACAATATCGTACACAATCCAACAGACGTCACCGGTTTCGGTGGGTGTTCGTACCACTTGGGGCATGTGTTTGGAACTTCGAGGGCGGTACAGATCTGCCAGTGGAGGTAGCTACACACCCTGTCATGTCTTTTAAGGTATTCGGTCTTTGTTGTTATTATTATTATTATTATTATTATTATTATTATTATTACTTCCAGATGGGAGGCATAATCGACCATACTCTTGACACCAACAAACTTTGCGAGCTTCCTACCGGTAGAGGTGGCTCAGTGCATCAACCTGATGTCGCTGCAGTCCCTCTGACCGGGAGGTCCTAGGTTCGAGTCCCGACGGCGGCAGGATTTTCGACACTAGCTTTTCAGCTAGGTCGAATTCATTCGCTGTCTGGAGGAGAATTCCAGCGGCCGGCGGCTCTGATCGGTAGTTTTCCGTGGTTTCTCCGATCAACACCAGGCGAATGCCGGAGCAGTACCCTAACAAACAGGCCACGGACCGCCCGCGATCTTTCCTTCCTCTTCCTTGTCCTATCCTCTCCTCTTACACACACACACACTAACATGCACTACACTACCACACATGCCGGGAGACCGGTCGGGAGCTTACAGCTTGTCCCGGCTGGGGCGGTGCCCCGCTGGTGGGAGATACTTGGTTGAGGGGGAAACCCCTCTAGTCGACGGTAGGTCGGCGCCAGATCTCGCCATCCAGCGGGGAATGGATCACCGCCACCTCCCGAGAAAAAAAAAAACACGTAGTACTGTTACGGGACTAATAACCAAAGTAGTTGACGCGCCCGGAACACGAATCAATCAATCAAGCGAGCTTCCTTGATCTGGGGTTAAAGAACGCGAGACCCTCGGACCTTTCGGACTGAGGCGCTGAGTCGGAACTCCCTCTCTTAGCCACCTCCGCCATTCAAATTGGCTGTTAATACTTACTTAATAATCTGCACGATCTCCGATGGTGGATCAATCAATCAACAAAAACAGTTGTCGCTGAAGTGATTGTGACCGAGAAGCCCTAGGATCGAGTCCCGACGATGATGAAGTTTTGCCTGTAGCCAGATAGGTCGAATTGAAAGATTGTCTCGAGGAGACATCTAGCGGCCGGCTGCTCTAATCGGTAGTCTTTCGTGGCTTCTCCGAGCAATACTGATTAAATGCCAGAAGAGTACCCAAACAAACGGGCCACGGACCGCCTTCCTCTTCCCTGTCGTATTCTCGCCAATTGCTTACAGACGCTTTGCACTCACTACACTGGCATACATATTGGGGGACGACTGGGAAGTTGGGGTTTTCCTGTCGTGTCTCGTTGGGAGAGATACCAGGAAAGGAAACCCTCGTAGGTCGAAGTGTAGGTCGGCGCCGGATTGCAGCGGGAGAACAACACCGCTACCTCTCGCGATAAAAACACGCATTACATAATTCGCTAACATGTATTAGACAATTGCACTCATGAAATTAAAACCAGTAGTGTTCAACTATACACACAAAATGCCCCAATCTGGGCTCAAAAAGTTTATCACTTTTTCTATGCGATTTTTCTTACCGCGCCTCCCTCCTGGCCAATCATAAACTGTTACTCATCTACCTTAGGAGGAAGTATACATCAATAACTATGTCAATGTCCAATAAGCCTGCTTTGTACTATAACATAACCTCATTGATTTTAACATATTTGCAATATTTGGAACCCTGATGAACAAAATTTCATTCGTGGATTTCCAAATACCACTGGTGCTTTGGAAATTCTCAGACAATCCCCTCCTCGCTTTTCTTGTCCGGGATTTATCGATAATTTCCAAAGCACTCGTGGTATTGCCTACGATAAACCCTCAAGGTCTGGAGATTAAGAATATTTCTTTCCAGGTCACGTATTTCCTTTGGGACAAATCTCCTAAGTATGATTAAGTAAGAAAGGAAATACTCGAAAAATTCATTCATCACCTTATTTGTTCACATCCTTCTCCTTTATAGCGAATGCAAAACAATTTAACTCCTTTTTCACGTCCACCGCAGATAGTTAAGGGCTAGGGTATTGATAGTCGTATGAAATAGTGTTAATTCGACAAATAAGAAAATGGTTTAATTCCAATATCTCTCACCACACAATAAAGCATTATGATTTCCTAATATATCGGTATTTCTTACTTCAACATTTCAATAATAATTTAATCAACGAAATAGTAAGTTAGTAAGATTATTATAATTTTGAACAAATTTAAAATTTTGAAATTTGTGGAGAGGGAATATCAACATAAATGCCTTCCAGTTTTTTGAAATAAGAAAAGAAGTAATGTCCGAAAAAATCTTTATTATTCAGACATTGCAGGGCGGTCTACCCATCATCTGTGACATCAAGAAATACTCAAATTCATTGTACAGCAAAATGCATAAAAAATTAGATCGATAAACCCTTTAATAAAAAATGAATTAAATTTTGTTTAATTATAAAAGTATTCGGTTATTAAAAATTATTTTAATTAATAACAATCAAGTGTAAAAGTAAAATAAACTTGAATTCTTTAGACGGAAAGATTCCTTCTACTGATAATGAAAAGCACATGAAGAACCTTTTGTGCATGCGTACATTTATTCATTTATTTATATATTTATTTAAGTTGCATAGTAAATAATTAAATGAATAAAAAGTATATTTAATTAGTTATTATGTAATTTGTTTTATGCGCGCCTTTGGATCCGGTTCAGCCAGTGTGCGCCGCTCCTCTTTTGTTTTCTGACAGCGGCTTCAAGACAAAACAATGCCGTTACGTTTTTCGTCTGTCGAGCGGCAAACCATTCTTTTTCCACGTAGCACCATCTGACGTTTCGACAACGCGTTGTAGAGATCGGAATGCGACCGGCTTCTTTAGCATATGAATGACATCTTTCTTTCCGGTGTTATAAGACGCGATATTTGAAAGAAGGAAATTTCACGCCGGTTTCACGCTGAGGTAAATGTTAAAATGGGTTCTGACTCGAGGTACATATTTCTATAATGGAGTTGTCAGTTGGAAGTTGAGATACGTAGTGTTCGGTTGCTATGTGCCCCCATGTGATGACGTGGGTTGACTGGCTGAGACAAAGCTAACTGTGAGAGGGGGAGACAATAGCCTTTTCGATTGTGTTTATTGTATGGTGCTTGTGGACGATTACGTAGTTGACAAGAATGACTTTAAAATATTGCGAAAGAAACCTGCGCGGTTATTGAATTGATTTAACTTCACTGCGAATCCAACTACGTAAAAAAAGGAATAAAAATGATCGTATGTTTGTTGTAAAAATATTAACTTATATATTTTGCATCAATGAACTTAATAATCGTCTACAAAATATACTAGTACTGTTTATACTGTACTGTTTATTTATTATTAAGATTTTTGACTGTATTATTTTTCGGTGCCATTAAATTGATATTATAGATTATAGTATATGATGTTGGCTTTCTGTAAAATCTTACGTGTTGGTTGGTGTCTGTGACATGCCTAAGTAAGTTTCTTATTTCCTTGTTCGCAATTTATTTGAATACCCCTTCATTTATTTTTAATTTTTCTGTTGTTTTACATCCGCAAGATGTGGCCGTAGTGTCGCACGAATACGCAAAACCTTTCGTACGCCGTTTCCCTTTTGTTCTTAATTATAGCACCTTAATATATGTAAAACTGCAGGATACCACTGAATGTTGTGATTGAGTATATCTTGAGCCGCCGTTAAAGATGGTGGTTAGTCACTAAATGTAAATATCATTAGGGAGTTTTTGCGCCCTCGAACGTTAATCACTATCGATCTTTTGAGCAAGCGCAGATGCACTAAATTGATGCGAAACGAGAACTGCGCATGAGCAGAAGATCGATAGTGCTTAATGTTCAAAGATGCAAAAGTTCCCAATTAACTCTAAAACACTTCGTTCGATCTTTTAACTTTCTCCATACTGGGTAAGCAGTAGACGAGAAAGTGTTGTAATGTTGCGGGAGAAAACGACGAATTTTCGATAGAAAGACTGATTGCCGGATTCTGGCAACGAAACTGTGAATAAATTTTATTTCTATCTATAGTACATTACTTTCTTTAAGGCGTTATGTAGTCAGAATTATTATTTGGTGGAATTTATTCAAAGACTTCTTATATAAAGGTGAGAGCCGCAAAGGGAAGGTATACTACTGAAATAATATAGGAGACGGCAGATTATTTTGTTTGGTTCACATGTATCAATAACGGTTGAAAACAATAATTACATCGTTGAGACACAATGCCGGGATAACTCGATAAAATGATAGAAATACGATTACATCGGGTAATTTGTCTATATCTACTCAATAAATATCGCCTATTTGTTTGCGATTGTCCAACTAATTATTGCTGCATAATTGAGTGTTGACATGCAGCAACTCTGAAAATAAAATTACGTCATTTTAGTAAAGTAGAATCCGGAGCCATATTGAATCCAATTACATGAAATGTATTTAAATGTTCTATTTTCGACTTGACCTGTAAAAGTATAAAAGGGAGTAAATAATACTTTAAAAAATTTAACAAGTTTACTCATTAATTTGAAAAATTTATCTCGCCAATATTTTAATGCTAGTCAAAGTAACAATTTTTGTGTGAAGTACCTACATTTGTGTTATTCAAGAACTACTCATTGTTATAAATATTATGTAGTTATTAGGTCTACAAAATCTATAAATAAGTAATTGAAAGAGAGATGTGAAAGAGAGCAAATGAGTAATTATTGGATCTTATCTACCCTTTAAGCTGGAACTTCTCAACCAGAAATACATTACCACAACTCTTAATCTGAACATTAAAATAGTCTGTTATCCTTAAGCCTCGGGTTTGATGGTTTTACAATTGAAAGTGAAATCTTAGATCATTTATTCAAGTTTTTTCAAGGTTCCCAAATGTTCAGCTTGTAAACGCAATTTTCATCCGAATTAAAACTCAATCATTGAATCATTGGTTTACTATTAAAATGAATTAATGGTTTGCTATTAAAAATGAATCATTGGTTTACTATTTAAAATGAATAATTTTTTTTACGATTCTGAACAGATTTTTTCTCATTTAAATGGTTCAATAATTGTTTTAAACTGAGATAGAAAAGCTAAATATTTAGAATACCATACATTTCATATGCAAACACCAGATCACCTGCCTTTCTACATCCATGTGAATTGATTGGTTGAATTGGTTTCGTGTTTTCCGGGCGCGTCAACTGCTACGGTCTTTAGTCCCGTAAGTAGAGTTCACTTCTTTATCACCGGAGGACCACGTGTTCTTCCTCCGTTGGATGGCGAGATCCGGTGTCGACATACACGTCAGGTTTCCCCATCCGGGTATCTCCCACCAACAAGGCACTGCTCTAGTCGGGAGAAGCTCTAAGCTTCTTACTGGTCTCCCGACGTGGGTGGTAGTGTAGTGCATTTGAGTGTAACTGTACGTTTCCGGATTCGGTGGCTCAGGGCATCAACCGATGTCACTGCAGTCCCTCTGGCCGGGAGGCCATACATTCGAATCCTGACGATCGCAGGAATTTCGACACTAGCTAGATAGCTCGGTCAAATTCAGCCGCTGTCTGGACGAGAATTCTAGCGGCCGCTGCTCTGGTCGGTAGTTTTCCGTGGTTTCTACAATCACACACCAGGCAATGCCGGAGCAATACCCTAACAAACGGGCCACGGACCGCGCGCGATCTTTCCTTCCTCTTCCTTGTCCTCTCCTACATCTTACTTACTTACACACACTAATATGCACTACACTACCACACATGCCGGAGACCGGTCGGGAGGTTATAAAAGTCTTTTTATTTGAAATAAGTCACCTTGCTATTACGATTCATACCTTATGAAAATAGAATCTCATTTGGTTTTATACGAGTCTATCTTCATTCCCTCATTTCGGATTTTTTTTACGAGAAACAAACAAAAAAAGCGCACATTTGATATTTTATTTTCTCGTCTTCGCGTATTTCTCAACCAGATTCCTTGAATAGCATCGTTTATGCAAACGTTTCGGAAAGTTTACTTCCAAGTTGGAATGCACGAACGGCGTGAAAACTGGACTGAAAGTGCTCCATATTTTTATTCTCAACGACGCGTCTGACTGAGGAAGGAAGGTTCCTGCTTCAGTGTCACGTCCCAACTAAAGTTTTCGATTCTGAAAGTAGAATCCTGGAGATTCCCGACTGGCAGGTTTGGTCGTATAGTCACGCCAAGTTTGTCAACGACTCGCTTGATCAGACACATCAGTTGTCGCAGTGGTGTAATGCTATGGTTGTAGTACTCATTCTTAATAATAAAAATAATAATATTTATTTGAACAAATACATACACACAAATACATTCATTTACAAATAAATTTATTTACGCTTGCATTTGTACAAAGAGGTTTAATTCAGGAAAAAAACTGTTTTTTACATCAAACCTGGAAAACAGGCACTCCAGTATGTAATAATTTAATGTACATCATTTATGAGACTTAAATCAAGAAGAAAAAAGTAGAATATCAATATGCATAAATGCAGAATACAATAGAAGCAGACTACAGTAAAAGTTGAATACAATAAAAGTAGACCACAAAGCTTGCACTTAACATTTAAATTATAATAAAGGACGCAAATTCAGAGCATATGTCAACAATAAAAAAATATGTGCTAAGGAGATCTCAGTAAAAAAACAGTAGGCTGACAATAATAACGCATAAGTAACAGTAAGAAACTATGAGTTACCGTAGAAAATTCACATCTAAAATTCTATTTACATGCCAAACTAAAGGTTTTACAAAGTTTTCAACAAAATATTGGAGTGAAGTATATCGTACAAAATATAAGTAGCATCAAACAACACTGTAACAACAGTATACGTAACTATTTTCCAGACAGGAATTTTAAAATCAGAAATGAGTGGTAACAAATCATGAAGGATCGAAAATAATTCGTTGTCTGCCATTCTCAAACATCCATCCGGTAACTGGTTAAACAAATGCGGAGCCAAATAAGAAAAGAAGAAGTGAATAATGATTTAGAATAGCGCGGAAATGATAACTTGGACGATGATCTGGTGCAGAGTGACCTCCTTGCGTACCAGTCTCCCAAGAAAGTTACCTGATCACGAATATAAGATGGGTTGCCAGTTTTAAGAACTTTGATAACAAGTTTGAATGTATGTAGTCAGATTCTCTGCCTCACTGACAGCCAGCCTGAATTCTTCATCACCAGAGACAAGTGGTCGTACTTTCTGAGGTCATAACTGAATCTCGGGCACGTATTTTCAACACCTTGAATGCGGGTCATCTGAAGGGTTATCAATCCCGGGCCATAGGCAGTACACGCAAAATTAAACAGGGATAGAATCAAAGAATCACACTTTGGATATATGTCGATCAAACTTTCAGGATGAGTCAAGAATTAAACCCAAATACGTGCGGCGTCGACAGTTAGTACACGTGTACCATCGATATCAATTGATATACGTCTGGTCTCACCAAGACGCTCAGTAGGATCCACAATTATGAAAGAAGTTTTAGACGGCTTCAAAACAAGACCGTTTAAATTTGACCATTTAGATATTTTCTTGATGTCCAACTCGAGGATACTCAGCGCAAGGTTTAAGTTCACTGGAGAGAATGGTAAGAATAACTGGGTGTCATTAGCATTTGTGAGGATAGTAGATGGCAAGTCTAACTTATGCATTTCCGTCACACACAAATTGATGCAGGTCGGTCCCAGAATTGAGCCTTGCGGAACTCCTGACTTGATACGATTGGTGTAGAGATTCTTTGGGTACCCCGCGACTATAAGTCAACACGCTGTACTCTATCAATCAAGTAACTAGTAAAGAATTTTACAGTGGAGTCGGAACAATCATACGCTTTCAATTTACGCAAAAAGATAGCATGATTCATTGTATCAAAGGCCTTAGAATAGTTTAGAGAAACTACGACAAACATTTGCCTTTATCAAAATTAGTGATCATTCTCATTC